>PISX010008221.1:45689-83218 GCA_004024625.1 Mellivora capensis | reverse complement strand
GACTAGGGGGGCAGAAAAAGAAGAAAAGAAACAAGATGGGATTGGGAGGGAGACAAACCATAAGTGACTCTTAATCTCACAAAACAAACTGAGGGTTGCGGGGGGGAGGGGGGTCGGGAAAGGTGGGTGGGGTAATGGACATTGGGGAGGGTATGTGCTATGGTTAGTGCTGTGAAGTGTGTAAACCTGGCGATTCACAGACATGTACCCCTGGGGATAAAAATTTGTTTATAAAAAATAAAAATTTAAAAAAAAAAGTAGTTTCAGCTTTGGAAGAAAAAGCAGTCTTTGCCCTTGAGGAGTTATACTCTCATGGGTGAGTGGAAACATTGAGATGATTTCATATATCAAAACTTAAGTTCAAGGAATACATAGGTAAGTGAAAACAGAGCCTAATCTCAATCCATATAATTTGGAGAGAATTTTCTAAGGGGAAAAGACCCAAACCTACCCTTGAAGAGTGAGTAAGAGTTGGCCAGGCAAAAGAATTATGGATCACTCCACACAGTGGGGACAGCAAGATGGCAGGCAACACGGGTGGAAACAGGTCAAAGTAGGTCTTGCATAACACAGTAAGGGGCTTGGACTGAATAAGTTAGGGAATAGCTGGAGGTTTTCCTACTGTTGCCAAATGCCTCTGATATCCTGAGAGCACACAAAGGAACTGCAGCATGAAACATCCCATGGCTGGCCTTACCCTGCACACTTGGTCCAACTGCAATTAAGGAACGTTCCAAAGCTTACAGATGGACAACTGTGGCACAAGAAATACAGGAACACTACAAGAGTTCCATGTAGTTAGTCCACACACATACTTGCACAGTAGATATTTATGAAGCAGTACTAGCTGCCAGTCTCAGTATTTGTGGTAGGGTTTTCTAGTGACCAAATGGTTGTTTGACATCATGGAGAGTTCAGTACAGTCCAGAAAATAAACCTTAAATAAGTAACTACAATGAGATATGCTGACACTGAGAAGTAAAAATAGCTATGTGAACAGCCAAAGAACCCCTTTATTAAAACATGGAGATAATATGGCAGAAATTCTCCCTGAGGTTATTAACCGCCAACTTTCTAGCACTGACCCATCTTGTTAATAATTTGATGCTACCCAAATCTACCCATGAAACTAGGGCTACCTTGATCACAATGCCTAAAAAGTTTAGGGAGACCCAAAGCCAAGGAACTCCAAGATGTAAGTTCAAACGTTCCCAGATCAAACATTCTGACATTTCACCCAGAAACGTTCACTGTAAAATTCCTTATATCAAATACCCATTTCAGCTGGATCTTCTAAACTGGGATGTGGTATTCTTTTTGTGAATATTTTTTCCCTTACTCCTTAGCATGGAAAGATATCTCCCATTTATATTGTACTTGAGCTTTCCAAAGCAATCCTGTGTAACTATCATTTAAATGGTAAAGCCATCGTGTGGGCTAGGCAGGAGAGTTATCACCAGTCTCACTGTACAGATGAAGACACTGAGGGTCTGAGAGGTCGGGTATTAGGCCAGGTGCAGACAGTACACTACAGCTGAAGTGTCATGATTCAGAGCCCAGGACAGATTTCTTTGCTGGGGAAACCATAGAGCATGGTGGTATCAAGCATGAGTCAGTGGACGTTTCAGTCCCCAGTCTGCGACTTAACAAATGTGACCTCGGGAAAATTACGTCACCTTGCTGAGCCTCAGTTTACTTATTTGTACGTTGCACCTGTAAAATAAAATCTGTCCTTCACTGATCTTCTCTTCTGCATCCTTCAACCACAAGCTGAGATCACAGACCTACCTCCTGAGGTTGCTGGGAGAATTAAATAAAAGAACATATATGAAAGATCGAGGCACAGTGCCTAACTTACACAAAGTGATGAACAAATATTAGTTATGATAAGGAAGAGTTTGATGATGAGACATCAAAGGGAAGAAGAAATCAGGTATAAAGCCAATGTTATGCTGTAAATATTTAACAATTGCTCCTCTGAAGAAAAAAAAAGTCCTGATTTGCCGCCTTTGCCAATTTATGTAGTACAAATATTCCCACAATGGCCAATCTTAAGTTAGCAATATGATGTCACTGAACATGGACTGGGAAGAGATGTGTACAGGTGGTTCTGGTGAGCCGGTCTGACCAGTTCCATCATGATAAAGACTGAAAAAGAAAACAGATTCAAGCCGCCAAGTGTCTCCTTTTCCTTCTGACTCTTAAAGTGGCTGTGTGTGCTTTGCTGCTGAGCTGGTTTAGAATTAAAGAGGACTAAATGTCCCTTTATTTTTTTTAAGATTTTATTTATTTATTTGACAGAGATCACACGTAGGCAGAGAGGCAGGCGGGGGCGGGGGGGTGGGGGAAGCAGGCTCCCCACAGAGCAGAGAGCCTGATGAGGAGCTTGATCCCAGGGCCCTGGGATCATGAACAGAGCTGAAGGCAGAGGCTTTAACCCACTGAGCCACCCAGGCACCCCTAAATGTCACTTTAGACTTACTATAAAGCTATAGTAATCAAGACGGTGTGGTATTGGTGAAAGTGTAGATAAACAGATCAATGAAACAGGACAGAGAGCCCAGATATAGACCCACATAAATAGATATAACTGATTTTTGACCAGGAGCAAAAGCAATACAATAGAGCAAAGGTAGTCTCTTCAACAAATGGTGCTGGGTCAATGATGTCTACATGTAAAACAATAAAGCTAGGCACAGACCTTACACTATTCACCAAAATTACCTCAAAATGGATTATAGACCTAATTGCAAGGTGTAAAACTACAAAAATCCTAGATGAAAACACTAGAAAAAATCTAGATGACCTAGGGTTTGGTGATGACATTTTTAGCTCTAACACCAAGATACAGTCCATGAAAGATGTAATTTATAAGTTAGACTTGATTAAAAATAAAAATGATTGCTCTGCTAAAGACAGTGTCAAGACAACTAGAAGACAAGCCACAGACAGGGAGAAAATACTTGCAAAAAACACATCTAATAAAAGACTGTAATCCAGAATACACAAAGAACTCTTAAAGCTTAAGAGTAGGAAAAGAAACAACCAATTAAAAAATGAGCCAAAGGCTATAAGAGATAACTCATCAAAGGTATACAAATGGTAAGTAGGCATATGATCGTATGTCATCAGGGAAATGCAACTTATAACAAGAAGATACCATTACACATGTATTAGAACAGCCAAAATCCAGAACACTAACACCAAGTGCTAGTAAAGATATGAACCAACAGGAACTCTCATACCTTGTGGGTAAGAATGCAAGATGGTACCATTTGGTGGTTACTTGAAAAACTAAATGTATTCTTACCATGTGATCAAACAATCACACTCCTGGATATTTACCCAAAGGAGGTGAAAACTCAGTTTACACAAGAATCAGCACACAGATATTCATAGTAGCTTCATTCATAGTTGCCAAATTTTGAAAGCAACCAAGATGTCCTCGATTAGGTGAATGGACAAATTAACTGTGGTACATCTAGACAATGGGATATTATTCAGCACTAAAAAGAAATGAGCTACCTAGCCATGAAAAAACATGGAGGAAACATAAGTATATATATTACTAAGTCAAAGAAGCCAATCTAAAAAGACTACATATGGTATGGTTCCAAGCAAACAGCATTCTGAAAAAGCAAAACTATGAAGAAGATAAAAAGATTAGTGATTGCCAGGAGTGAGGGGAAGAGGTGAATAGGTAGAGTACAGAGGATTTGGGGGGCAATGAAAATAATCTGCATGATATTATAATGCATATAATGATATATGTCATTTTACTTTGGTCCAAACCCAAAGAATGTACAACACCAAGAGTGACCCCTAAGAAAACTATGGATTTGGATAATTATCATGTGTCAGTGTAGGCTTGTTCTTAGTAAAAAATAAAATGTACCATTCCGGTGAGACAGGGGCAGGATATATATGGGAAATCTTGTACCTTCCTCTAAATTCTACTGTTTACCTAAAACTTCTCTTTAAAAATTAAGTCTTTCTTAAAAAAAAAAAAAAAAAGTAAAAGGTAAATGTTGCCTCCACTTTGGATTTTGAGGCTTAAAATGGCTAACCACTTTAAGCACCCAGGGACCAACAGTACTGGTTAAATAAAATTTGTCCAACACAGACCTGCTGTTCAGTCTCTTCAACCATAAAATGGGATCACAGTGCAATCTACACAGCTCATCCGCACATTCTCAGGAGGGACACCAGACCAGCTTTCTTAACTCCATCAAGTAGGAGCAAAATAGACTTGATTTAAAAGAAAAATTTCCAAATCCCCAATGAAGAGACTTCCCTTTCTTCTCAGTCTAGCAGAGCAGAGGCTGACAAAACCTAAACCAACACACTATATGTAGTGAAACCCTCAGCTTGTGCAACATTGAGATTTTACAACTTTGGATGTATATGTGATAAAAGCAAATGTGTTATGAGTGTTGTTTATTCATCAAAGTCACATTCTTGGGAGGAACAGAGGGACCAAATCATCAATATTATTTATGAAATCACTCAACACCAAAATGAACTATGATAGCCCATGGGTTGGGAAAATGAGATTGAATGATGTAACTTGAAAAATGATGATGGTACTGAAGCCAAACATTTGGACCATATCATTTTAAGACTTTAAGAATCACTCTTCCAGTTCTTGCTTGGAACTGGCTTCCATTATGTATCAATTTTGACTAAATTTAAAATTATTCAAACACCTTACCTTGTCTAATAATCTAAGTTTTGAGAAAAAGGAAAATGAATGGAAGGAGTATATTCTATTCATTGCATTCCTGTTTCTAACTCCAAAACTCATATTTACAGACCCTGTGTTTCTTAACAGAGCCATATAATCATATGGGTTTCAGGAATCATTTGCATCTAGTTCTCTATTATTAAAGGCATGGGAATCAATACTGTCAAGGAGAAAAGCCTTCTTCAAACTGGGATACAGTCTGAATAATTATGAGACATTCTAATAGTAGTAAATATCATAGCTAAAGAGTTACAGACAACCATTCAATTAGGCACCTTTTTTAATGTGGCCTCTGTAGAGAAGTAAGCCTGATTCTTTCCACTTCTCTGGTTCTTTCTTTGGATTCAGGAGATCTGTTGCTCATCAGAAGAAGAAATGAAGGGACCTAAACTACCTTTTACTAAATGTCTATTACACTCTAGATGCTGGGCATGTGCCACCTCTATTAAACCCTGCCACAGAAGTATGTGTTGATTTTATCATCCTCATTTACAGACCAAAAACTAAGGGTCATAGAAGTTAAGCAAGTCATCCATAGTCTTACATCTAGTAAGGGCCAGAAACAAGGGCCAAAACCAGGGCTGTTTGACCAAAAACTCCATGCTTTTTCCACTGCACTAAAGTATTTTGAATACTGGGGCACGTGGGTGGCTCAGTCAGTTAAGCATCTGCCTTCAGCTCAGGACATGGTCCCAGGGTCCTAGGACCCAGCCCCATGTCAGGCTGCCTGCTCATTGGAGAGTGTGCTTCTCCCTCTCCCTCTGTGTTTTCTCTCTCTCTCTCTCTCTCTCTATCTCAATCTCTCAAATAAATAAATAAATCCTAAAAGATAAAAAATAAGATATTTGGAATACTAAAAAAAATAAGTGTTTAGTTATTGATTTGAAGCAAGAAGACTACGGGCTGGTGAATGTGGCATTAACAAATAAGTATGCAGACCACTCCTTGAAGGTGATTGGGATCTGACTCTTCAAAACCTGTGCAGGTTAACAGCCACCCCCCAGAAATGGTTTGGAGGATAGAACTGACTGGCCGGCTCGTTTATATGTCCATGTTGTCCAACTATTAGGCTGACTTCCTAAACATTTGGTAAAATTTCCAGGTGGTCCCACAGGGTTTTCTGTGACACATACCACTCAGGAAAGCTAGGACACAAACCACTCATCCCAAAGTTGGACAGTAAGTGAAGGCTGAAGAAGGTGGAAGGGAAGCCAGTGTCAAGAACACTCAACCGATATTCCCCTCCAAGCCAGTGGTTTCCACCTCCACTTCCTTTTCTTGGTTTCCCCAATAGGTGGGCACCTGGTGGAGGGAACCCTATATTAGAAGAAAATGTAATAAAACAGAGGAGTGGGTGGTCTAGGTCAGAGCTGCCCCACCTCTCAACAAATCCAATCTCTTGTGGAGAAGCATCAACCAGAAATCTTCCCTCTCCCCTTCTGGGATCTTCTTTCTGTTGGTTTTGACAGAAGGGAGTCCCTGACCACAAGACCAGATAGAGAGAGTTATGTTTCACCAGTGCTCCTGGCATCATAATTATGAGGCAAGTATCATCCACTCCAGGAGTTATGAAAGTCAATATAAAGTGAGAAAAAGAAAAAAAAAAAAAAAGGAATCTTCTGAAAATGGTCAGGAATCAACCAGTCTTTGTCATTCTTATTTTATGGTTAATGAAGACAGGGGAAAAGAAGCATCTCATACCCTTTCCCTCAAAACAGAGGAGTATCTGTGTTTCAGGAACATTGTGTGAATTTATTTCAGAGTGTTGAAATAAATGGAAAAGTTGAAAAAAATGGAAAAAATATATATATTACTTTTATATATATATATATATATATATATATATATATATATATATATTACATTTCCATACACACACACACACACACACACACACACACATCCCTGTCCTGTCTGAGCAGCTATGAAGGCCCAAGGCTGAGAAGGGTGCACAGCGATTCACTCTGTTACACCTCCCCAATTACATCCTGCTCTCCAGTCAACATCAACATCAACATTCTAGCCCCATTGAGAATGTCATCTCACTCCCTTGGTCTGAAATGCCTCTCACGTGGGTGTGTCCCTCAGAAGTCAGCCACAGGTCCCTCTTGTCTGGGAAGCCTTCCTTGACTGCACCCATCAGCACGCTCCTTGCTGAGCTGCATGGGATTGCTGTGACTTTCCTTATCCTGTCAACCAACATGAGAGCAGCATGAGGACAAAAGCCTGTTTCAGACACCTGTGCATTTCCCACTGGGTCAAGACAGGAATGGGTTTTGGTTCCTGCATTGCACCAACTCTGTTCCAGAGTCAAACTGAGTTGTGAGTCTTAACTCAGAGGAGAAACGTTACCCATCACTCCGGGGAGGTGGGGAGAAGTGGGGGAAAGGCGGTGCTGCCCAAGAGCCCTGCAGTTGCATCTAGCCTGGAGGAATGATGTAAGGGGGACCAAGCATTCTGTGCGCTGTGTCATCATGAGCGCTTAGACCTTCCCATGAAGATAGACATGCTTGCCCCCAGCCCTCACACAAAAAGCTGTTTCCTCCCAGGTCCTACACAGCTGGATTATAGCACATGTGGTAAAACCCACTGAGAGTTTTTCTTGGGCAAAGCCCCATTTGTGGAGAGAGCTCCGTCCATGGCAGAGCCCGAGGGAAGAGACCGTTTAACTACAACATAAGCCAAGGTGGTAGAAAATAAAGAAAAGGTCCAGACAGAAATACTGCCTTTGGCACTGAGATGACTTTAGAACCTCACTTCCAGGAAAGCCCCATGGCAGAGTTCTTTCTGCACTTCTGAGAGAACCAAAGTCAGGAGTGAGAGTCCTGCTTCTCCAAGAAGGCCCATCAGCTTCCAGGAAGGTGAGGTTCTGCTCAAAAAAACAGAGGAGTCATGCACAGTGTCATCAACTCTGGTAACTAAAAAAACATGCTGGATGGTGCAAGCTTGTTTTTATGAGAAAAATGAGCAAAAAATAGGTCATGACCTATAGGTTAGGTCATGACCATAAATCAACCTGATACAAGGCAAGGTCTTTTCTCAGGATGTTATGCCTGTGCCCTCCCCCCACACACAGATCTATCTGCTGCCTTCTGCAGAACTACTTACCCAACACCCTGCCCCCCCCCCCGAGAGGCCCTGAGGGGAACAGAAAGGACCAGGAAGAAGGAGGAGATAGGCCATCCATCAAAGACCACACAAACTGGCAGACAGCGGGGCCATGTCAGCGGGAAGAGGAGAAAGTGAAAAGAGGTGCTTTTCAGCTGCTCCAGATAACTTCTTTCCAGACAGGATTAGGCTCAGCTTTTTATCTAGGAGTCCAAACTTTTCTAAATCAGAGCACAGAATGGGAAAGTCCTCCTGGGAATGTTTCACTCACATCTTCCCAGCAAATTTTTCAAGCTCTCCTCCTAGTCTACTATTCCCTTTAGTCATGCTCTTGCTGTGCGCAAAGATGATTGAAACCGGGATGGGGGACTTCTCCAGCTCTCCAGAAGCCACGCAGACTGGGGTAAGGGACAATGTGGAGGGTTGGCAGGGAGAGGAGAGAACAGGAAAACAAAGAATGAGGTGGTCGGAGACAAGAATCCAAAGGCATTTACAACCTCAGAATCTATGGCTCTACACGACAACCACAGAAAGTAGTTAGCAAGTTTCCTGATGCAAACCGTCAATACATGGTAGCTATTTTTAGAGTTATTTTTGTTACTGATGGAGGGGTGGGAGATGCAGGAGCTAAATCCAAACACCACCAGTCAAAAAAAAACTCATGAAGTGATGACACACTTCATCAGTAGTGTCCACCTAGAGTTCAGGCTGAAAGTACCACAGACCTCCTAAAAGGCCAACTCGAGCCCAGATCGGTTCAGATTCTACTGTGGGTAAGAACACCCCACAGCCCTGAATAAACACAGATTCTTGAGTCAGTAGGATTCAGGTGGCACCTGGAATTCTGCGTCTCCAGCAAGCTTCCAGGGGAAGCCCATGCTGCTGGCCTTCAGATCATACTCTGAGTAGCAGGCCTCTACATGAGAGCAGATCAAGATCTGGGTCTTTGAGAATGGGCGTCTGCTGGCAGACAGTGGGGGACGGAGTTCCACTAGTGACTTAAATACATAAACTTCCTGCAGTCCCACCATCATTCCACCATTTCCTGCAGGCATACACACACGCACATGCACGCACACTCGTGCACACACAGACACAAGCGGGCACCTCATGACTAACACAAGTAGGCCTCATGACCATGCGTGTCACTTTCCTCTGCTCACATATCACCTACACAATAATATTAGGTGACAACGGGGTGCCTGGGTGGCTCAGTGGGTTAAAGCCTCTGCCTTTGGCTCAGGTCATGATCCCAGCGTCCCAGGACCGAGTCCCACATCGGGCTCTCTGCTCGGCAGGGAGCCTGCTTCCCCAACCCCCTCGGCCTGCCTCTCTGCCTACTTGTGATCTCTGTCTGTCAAATAAATAAATAAAATCTTTTAAAAAAATAACATTAGGTGACAACAATAAGAGACAGAGGCATGGGGGTGTAAAGACATGAGTAGGAAACTCAAAAAAGAAGAAATGAGAATTTTCAATGTTCAGCCTCAAAGACATGCAGATTAAAATGAAACAGAAATTCTTGTCCCTCAGGTTAGTAAATATAACAATGATAGTCTCTAGAATTGGTGACAGGATAGAAAAGCAAGCATGCTCATGCACTGCTGGGCTGAGAGAAAATTAGTAAACCATTTTGGAGAACAATGTGGCAACCATTTGCCAAAAACATTCATATTCTCCAACCTCATCATTTCATTTCTGGGAATGACAATAAGGAAACTAAGAGGTATATTATTATACCTCCCTAGTGGTATTATTTTTAATAGAAAAACAGTACAGACCAACCAAACAATATAATAGTACTCTGCCGTCAAAAAAAAACCCATTTGGGGCATGGTGGGGGAATTGGGTGAAGGGGGTCAAAGGTATAAACCCCAGTTAGAAGTTGAATAAGTCCTGGAAAGTCAAGCACAACAGGATGATGATAGTTTACACGACTGTATGGCATATTTGAAAGTTGCTAAGACAGTAGATCTTAAAAATTCTCATCATGAGGGAAAAAAATTCTTTTTTCCCTTTTTCTTTTTTTTTTTTTATCTCTATATGAGGTGGTGGAAGTCAACTAAACTTGCTGCAGTAATCACTTTGTAATGAATGTAAGTCAAGTCATCATGCCATATACCTTAAACTTACACAGGGCTCTGTGTCAATTATATCTGAGAAAGATACTTATATCTAATGAAAAATAAATGAGTAAATAGAGAAATAAAATTTAAAAAAATAAACTGCTTGAGGTAAAACTCAACAAACGTCCAAGACGGCAACATACGAAGATTCTGAATTCTCCTCCCACAGACACACGAGCCCTGAAGCTACATGTGGAACAATTTCTTCCTTAAAAAATCTAAGGTCTGGCTGAGTGACGACTCCACAGCCAGCAAACGAGCGGGTAGGAGAGGTTGGGACACAGTCTCACCATAAACCCCACAAGCAGCACTGCAAGCCACAGCCAGGAGAGAACTCAGGTTCTGTCTGAGGAGTAAAGTGTCCCACCCCTCACTGGGCATCCCAACTTTTAAGACATACACTTGAGAGACAAGGCCCCAAAACATCCAACTTTGAACATCAATGGAGCCCGTGTCCCAACAAGACAGGGCGAGCGATCTGAGAGCCCACGCACAAAGAGCAGGTGCACTCTGACTCACCTGCCCAGGGCCCAGCTCAGAGGCAGCCCACGGCACCCAGACTTCCTCGAAGGAGCCTCATCTGCTGATATTACAGTGCTGGCCGGAGGGGCAGGCGTCCGATGTACCACACATCTCAGCCGGCCAGAATGCGTTCCAGGGAGGCAGACTGGCGGGCACCATCTTGGCCCAGTCCCCTTACTGCACCGCAAGCACCAGTAGCTCCCAGGAAGGAGCTTTTATCCACGTCTGATGCCCTGATTTCAGCAGCTGCTGCTGAGGGGATGCCTGTTGATCACCTGGCTCTCAGCTAGGGGAGCTTGTGTTCCCTGGTCCCATGGGAGTGTAATACTTGGTGTCACCCAGAAACACATACCCCTGTCTGGTAGCCCGATCTCTGCTGTTGGCAGGGAACACCTCCACATCATCTGGCTTTGGTCGCCAGTAACTTTATGCTCATGAGTCCCAGAGGTCCCCACAGTCCCAATGGACCAAGGATCCTTAAGCAGCTACCGCTCCTAGGATGAAGCAAGAGGCAGCAGACCCAGGAGCTCCATCTTAGCTAGCCATCACGAGTGGCCTGAGGGGAAGGCTTCTAATTATACATGCATCTTGGGGCTGACTGGAATCCTTTCCCAGGACCCCTGAACGGCAGGCACTATCCTCAGGCTCCCCTGCCATGCCCCAGGGTGCCGGTGTCTGGAGGGAAGCTTTACATGCATTCGGGGCCCTGGTTTTTCTTCCAGGATGGGGAGGGGTCACATTCCTGGAATCCACAGGACCGTGACCATCGAAGAGACAGTCTTTAGCAGGTGGTGTCCAGCCCAGGGCACTGCACAGACAGCAGACGAGACACACTCCCCAATCTCCCTGGGAAGGAGGCCTCTTTGCTTTCCTTGGAGCTTTGGCCGAAGGGTCAAGCCTCAGGTTCTGACACACGTCTAGTGACCTACAGAGCTACTCTCGAGGAACATAGGCTGTGGACACCATCCTGACACTCCTTCTGCCTTGCTCCAGATTGCTGGGATCACCCAGGAAAGAGCTTGTACACGCATCTGGAACCCCAGTTTCTGTGACTGCCAGCCAGGATTGTGAGATGTTGTGCCGATGCCATCCAGGACATCAGTACATTTTGGCACGTTTAATTTTTTTTCTCCATATAAGGAAATAAATAAATAATCGAAGAGTAAGAAGTGTTGAAATATTCCGTACATCAACTCTTTCCCACTGAACAAAGAAACCAATGTCCTAATTAGTAATTTTAGGCACACGGATTTCTTTTTGGGGAGAGTGGATGTCATTTCAACCATTTTTAATAACCTTCGAGAACAAAGACTATGAAATTCCCTGAGCATTCATGTACCCTGCTGGTCCTGTTACTGTGGAATTCTGTAAACAGCCCATCAAAGCCCAAACAATGCGTAATGAGTATCTGTGATGGGAGAGCTGTGGGCCGGGGCTCCCTTTCCTCAGCAGAGGTGGAGAGCTGCCTGCAGGTTTTTCTTCCTCCCATCCTGATCTCCCACCTCAACTAAAACAGGAAAGCGGGTCTTTTGGAACTCCAGCAACACAACAAAGGCTAAAACCCCCAAATGCAGAAGGTGGAGGCGGGTTGTGCAGAGGCTAAGGGAGTGGTAGGAAGTCCTACCCCTTAGACAACCCGGCGTATCTCAACTCTCTTAATCCTTGAGAAGACCCCTTAGTTCCCAGTGCAGGCCAGTCCTGGGAGAGACAGAGACACAGTGGCCCCCACAGCTGGGAGCTGCAGCCGCCCTTCTGCAACCTTATCCCCTTTCTATCAAGGTCCCTCTGAGAACTCTTAAAATTCCAGCTGAGCAGTTCCCGACACCAATTTCCTGTTTTTCCCTTTCCTCCGCCAAATAAATAATTTTGAGATCTCTCTCCAAAATTTGCTTTGGCATTTCACTTGCCAGGTACAGTTTACAGAATCAATGCTGCCCTAAGAAACAGTGTTTAAATAGTGTTAAATATATACTTGATGATTCAGAGGCATTGCGGGAATCTTTATTTAGAGGAAGCTTGGAGCAGATCCCCGTGCCATGAAAATAAGCTCCCAACTTAGGTTAGCTGGTTGCCTATGGGGTTTTCATCAAGTTAGACATTATAGTACTCTCAGAGCGTTAGGATATGTCCAACGTGTCTCATATTCGCTCAGTGACCATGTAGTGCCTGTGTTGACTTAATAACATCTGAACATTTTTGCCTCTGCCCTGTGGTCACAAATAACCCACGGAGACTCTGGAAGCTTTCTAGGAAGCCAATTGTATTCAGGGACCACACAAACCCAAATACTCTGCCAGTCAGAACCTAAAGCCCCTTTGCCACCAGTTTCCAAGCCTAAGAAACCAGAGGATACAGAGTGTGTGTTCTCAAATTAAACCCAGGTGAGTCTGCAGAGCCCAAAGAGAACACTTAAAGCTGACCTATGAGTCACGCCCCGCTGTGACCCAGCTTTGGCTGCCTGGCCTCTGCGTGAGAAAGAACAAGTTAAAACAGGTGATGAATTGACGTTCTAGGTTACGTGAGGACTAACGTCATATTTTGTCCTTTTCTTATTGAAAGTTTTACTAAGCTGTTTTCTTCTGCTTTCCAGCGAGAGATTGAAATTAACCAAGGGCAACCTGCAAGAGCTGAAGTGACACCAAATTGGGATCCAAGAAGCTTGGAACGTGATCCCATCCTACTGCTGTGTGACGCCTGGAAAGCGCCTTTCCCTCGACGGCCTCACGCTCCCATCTGTGAAGGAGAGGCTGGGCTGGTTTGTCACCAGGCCCATGTTGTTCTCATTGTCTGTGCCTGGGATCTCTAGGCCCATCATGAGGGACTGCAATGTTCTCCTCTTTCTCATCCTTTCTCACTGTCAGACATCCTGCAATGGGGGCCACAGAAGGTGGAAAGGATGGACCGGAACCCACACCTCGACGGGCAGGTTTTGTTCCTACTAGAGCCTACTAGATCCTTTTGAATTCATCTTGCAATCATGTGCCTCTGCCCCCTAAAAAGTGGAACAACTAAAATATTGTGGTTAGTTGAGGATACTGATTTGCTGGAATCCAGTCCCTTGAGGTTTCTCGACAAATAATCCCAGGCTGAGTAGTGTCAGAGAGCTAGACATGTGTATCTGTGCACAGGAGCTCAGAAGAAAAGAGAATTTTCATCCCTGAGTCAAGCAGACTGACTCAGGGATGAAAACAGGCAGAGGAGGCCTTGGGGGAGAGGGGCACGAGCCCGCCCTGGCCCAATCAGCCGGAAGTGCCTTCAAGGCAGGGCTTTGAGTCCTCGTGCCACCACATCGCCACGGAAGGATGAAAACAGCGATCAGCATTGACTGAGCACACACGCTGCCCCCGGCACAGCTCCTGGCACACGATGGGCACCAACTTATTTAATCACCACAACAATTCCGTGAAACAGAAATGGTCATGAGGCCAATTTTACAAACGAGGAGACTTTAGCTCGCCAGGTTCCCACAACAAGTGAAGGGCTGGAGCCCAGAACACCTGGCTCTGGAACCCGACTTCCTCACCACTAACCGCTAACCAAAGGATAGAATTTAGATGGAGGAAGAGACGGAGGGAGGACATTTCAGGTGAGGAGACAGCTCGTGCCGAGGCCAGGAGCTGGTAATGGGTGGGTCACGTGGGGAGGAACGACTTCCCTGCCTCGGGCATGTGGTTGACCCTGGAGAGCGCGAGGAGAGGTCAGGTTCTAGGTGTGGAAAGGGGCCAGATCATTCCCCATCAACTCATTCAGCTCAAAGTGCCCGCTCCATTCATTCCAGGCCCCACCTTGGGTGCTGGGGTGTCACACACATGATTGAGATCCAGAGAAGCTCCCAAGAAGCCTGCCCACATCAGATGGCTCCCACTGCTGAGCCGTGTATCTGGAGCTGGAGATGGACATGAGAGCCATCACAGTGCTGGACTAGAGAAAAGGAAGGCTGTCTAGGAGGAGGTGGGGCCAGGAGGAGGGATGGCAACAAAAGTGCCAGGAGCAGCAAGGTGCCTTCCTCTTTCCTGCCCAGGTTTCTGCAGCTCAGCAGCATATGGTCCATCTCTCCTAAGTTCCCAGACCTTGCCCTGGGCAGAAGACCAGAGAGGGAGGGGCCACCTGCTTGCGCCCCCTCCTCTGCCAGTCACTGGCTAAGGTCAGGCCAGCGACATTCTGCATGCTGTCCAAGGGGGAAGTAAGACCACCACACCCAGAGGGGGTTCGTGCCCAAGATTACCTCCAGCCACAGGACGCATGCCACAGGCTACATTATAAGGATATTCCATTGTGCAATTATGTCATAGTATTAATATGCCTTGAAACAAACAATGTCTAAAATAGATTTTTGCTGTGGTTAGGGTTTATTGTTATTCTGCATAAAGTTGGAACTTATTTCAAAAATAGTTCTTGAAGACCTAATTTGTGTTCAATAAAGATCTGTTGAATACATAAATTAGTGAATAGATTAAAAATAATTGAGCTAGGTACTGCCTGTGTTTAAAGTAAAAAGAATTTCACCCCCTAAAAAAGACCTTTGTGACCACTCCAGATTTTGAGAGACCCAGAGAAGGGGCAAAGGCTAGAAAGACCTGGAAGCCACGGAAAGCCCCAGGTCCCTTGCTGGCCTCTCCCACAGATTAATAAAATGGCCCTCTCTAGATACACTCTCCCTTCCTAACCCTAAATATGAACAGAAGCACAGAACAAAAGTCCTATGGAGAGAATGAGAAAGAGATTGTACGTACAAACCAAAAGAAGCAAATAAATAGAATAGATAATTTCTGAAAATTTAGAAATAATCATAGTTAAACCAAATTGTAATCCATCCAATTTTTCTGGGAGACTAGATCCCGGTCAAAATTTATTGAGGGTCAATAGATTTGGAGAGCTGAGAAAGTTGAAGTGGAGGAGAAGAGTCATCACTCCTTCTAGTTAGGGTTGAGTTCATTTCTCAGCCATCTTCCAAATCAATAGGCCTGAAGAGATTACCATACCTTCGGCTGCCTACCTCCAAACAGAGTAATTCACTCCACAACTTGTAAGACTAAATCTTGCCCTTTGTCTATTCGCCCATTCATTCATCCTCTCATCAAATATCTGTTGGGTGAGCCTTATTTATTCACAGTGCTCCAGCTGCTATGGCTGCAGCAATGTGTAAAGGTCAGCCTGCGACCTCAAGCAGCTTCCAGCCCAGTGGGGAGCTAGCTGAGAAGAGAAATGGCACAGGGGTAGGGCTAGGCATGTGTACTGAACCTCAGCCCCCCCGCACAGGGCCTGGCACACAGTGAGAACTCCACACGTGCCTGTTGGGTAAAGAAAAAGTGGGATGGGATTTACGGTAAATGGATCTGAGTGCCTTCAAGGCTGCACCCGGTAGAGAGTGAATCTACATCAGAGAGACCAAGGAAGACTTCCTGGAAGGGATCATTCGAACTAAAAAGCCAGGGAGTGACTAAGAGTAAGTCAGATGAATGTGGGTCTGTGGGAGGGGTTTCCTATTGGGAGAAAAAGTGCAAAGGCCAGAGGCCCCGGGAAAGAGTGGTAGATCTGTGTCACGGCTCATAGTTTGGTGTTGCTAGAAATTCAGTGTGTGAATGTGTGTGTGTGTGTGAGAGAGAGAGAGAGAGAGGGAGAGGGAGAGGAAGCAATGACTGTGCACGTGTGAGTGTGCATATACACAGGTGCACACGTGTGTGTGTGTGCGTGTGCGTGTACTGGTGTGGGTGTGCGAGAGGTAGTCTGTCCTGGAGGGCATCAGTAGGGTCCCACGTAGCAAACTAAGGGAGCAAAACTTTATCCTCAGCACACAGTGGGGTCATCCAAGGCTTTAGGCTGGAAAGTGACTTGGGCTGCTTTGGAGTTGAGAAAACTCCCTTTGGTGCAATGAGCTGAAGAATGAATTGGTCTCTCAAGCGAGAGACATGCAGAATTACTGAGGCCGAAAGGCAGCAGCTGTGGGATGATAGGACAGGTCCAAAAGATACTATCGGACTCAAGCAGCCACGATCTGGTGACGGATTCCTGGTATTACAAGATATATATGTTGAGGGAGGTGGGGGCAAGGCGGGGGGAGTCTCTGTGGGAGACAGGGACTCTGAGTCCTGGCCTGTGCGGATGGAGCCCTTTGCTGAAAGCAACTAAAAAAAAAAAAACAAAAAAAACCCAGGAGGCATGGATTGAGATTTGAGATGGCAGGGTTCCGCTGAGATAGGCGGGGCCTTTCCCTTGTTACTTCTCCATGAAAGGTAGAGACAGCCCCATACAGTGGATGAGAGCGTGTCCTCTCGGAACAGAGCACTTGGATTTGAACTCGCAGCTGTGACCTTGGGCAGCATCCTGTTCTGCCCTGTGCTCCAGCTCCCTCGCCTATCTCCCCGACTGGTTCTGAGGAGCATGCGCGTTCTTGCTTGCACAGGGACCATGGTCAAGACTGGCATGAAACACTACACGGGTTATTTGTCAGGAGGACGTCTTCGGTAATGTCCTGGAATGACCGAGCTTCACGCGCACACTCTACATTTCTGTGACTTCAACTTCCACGATTTTCCTGTGCGTTCATGCTGTCTCCTGCCTTACTTTACCAGCACTTTATTACAAGGCCCTGAGACTCGGATCTCTCTTACCTTGAAATAAAATGTCTGAGCCTGTGTCTGCTTCTAAACTCCATCCCCTCCCCTCAGAGCTGAGGGTCTGTGCAGAGCATACAAGACCCTGTGTCTTCACTCTCTGACCATTCATGCGTCTCTCCACTCACTGGAATGTGGCACCCCCCACCTCAGGCCCCCAATTCTGGAACAAAGCTGCTCTCTCTCAACCCACCAGTGATGTCCTCACTGCTGGATCCAGGGAGCCCGCTTCAGGCCTTGCTGGCTTGCTGGTGACCCCAGTGCCATCTACACGTCCAAAGTCCTATCCTTTCCTCTTTTCTCCAGTTCTGCTGCCGCACTCCCTCTGGTTACCAGCTCTGCCTCCCTAGCCTCGAGGAGCCCTCAGACTCATCAAGGCAAAGCGGGTCCCTGCCAGTGGCTGGGCTGTGATGACTGGTTACAGGTCTGCTCCCACGAGCCAGTGAGCCCTTTCCAGGTACAGTCCCCTGCTGGCCCCATTTTTGATTCTCCAGCACATGGTTAAATGCCTGAGACTTCACCTGCTAGGAGCTCAGCATGTTGGATGAGTGAATAAATTAGTGGAGGAACGAACAAACAGTACCCAACTACTTCACTTCTTCGCTAAATGAAATGTACAGCAATTATTTGTACAAAAATTAGGAAATGCTGAGTTACCACATGAATGATGATTCACTAACTGATTGACTTCTTCCCCTTTGTGGCTCCATGACTTCTTCCCCTCTGATTAGTAACTGGACTTCTAATCCAGAAATGAGCTATAATTACTGGTCTTAATAGCCCCAGTGGTTGCCACGGCAACTGCAAATGTTCGAGATTTGGGGTTCCAGTGACCCTCTGTGTGTATTTGGGCTGAAGCACTTTTCTTCCCCACTCATTGCTGACTCATAAAGAGAACTGGGATGTTTTTGTTTGCTCTCTCTGGCTTTATTTCCTGGATGTTCTCTTTTTCAAAAAACTCAAAGAGTAGGATTGTTTTAAAGTACGTAGTGAACACGGGCAAAAGAGGATGCTGTTACTCCTTGGACAGAAACTTAGCATGACATATGCTCTCTGGAAGGTGCTAGGGCCATGGTGTATATGATGTGAGCATAAGGGATCTGATGAGTCCCCAGGATAACCCAATTCCATGTACTGGAGCGCAGAAGCATGAAACTTACACACTTGTTTATGGCATCGGGAACGGAAGCTAAGGGATATTCAGGGTATACAGAGCTAAGAATCAGAATCAAAACTAAGGTGCAACCTCTCTCTCTGATTTATTTGACCTCCTTGAGGCATAGACTAGGATGGGAGCAAGAAGGAGCCAGGCACCCATGCTCCTGGCACCCATATTCTGAATGACTCAGATGGACAGCCCAAAGGAACAATAGAGAAGAGCACGGAGGAGAGAAGGACAAAATATTGCAGGTGACAAGCAGTGCTCGAATTTATTTGGACTGCCAAAGGCGATTTTCTGGTTTCCAGCCCTGGCCCTGACACTCCTGAACATTCTCAACCCAACAAGCTGGGCTCCACCCAAGAACAATGCCAAGAACCCCCATGGGTTCTGTGTCATCTTTGGGGACCAGGCGAGGACACCCAGCGAACAGCAGATGGGGAGGGAGCAGCCAAAGGCAGCACCCAGCTTGGTCAGAGTCCTTCCCCACAGCATTGCCTCCCTGAGGCGGTGAGACGGTCAAGAAGAGAGGCAGTAACTGAAGGCTGGGGGTGAGGACAGGAAGGGCATTGACACATGTCAGGCACCAAAGCTGGAGTGGGACTGGAGGATGCCCATCTGGTCATGCTCACAGGAAACTCCTCTGTGCTACCAGCCGGAGGTGACTCCTCTTCTCTATCACTCCACAGACACCTGGATGACTCCTAAGTCCCAGATCTAACCCTTGCCAGTCAGACCCCAGGCTCATGGGGAAACAGCAATGCCCCCAGAGCTGGAACCCAGGAGAAGGTTCAGGGCACTGGTAAGGGAGCTGTATGGGTTTTATGTTCCCTCCTCCTCTCTGTTTCCTCTTCTCCTTTGCTTCCTGAACGTGCTGCCTCGTCACAGTCTGATGCACTGTGACTTCTGAGCGCGCAAATGTTCCCCATATGCACGTCACTTAGGGCTCATATGTGTGGAAAGTAACCAGAAGTAATGCAATTCTGGCCAAAGGGGGACTCCTCCCATGCAGACCTGGGGTCAGGGAAGAAAGGGCCATTTTAGGGTGTCTTCGAGAAGCTGGAGAAGGACGCTTGATGACAGCATCCTTCTCAACCATTAGGAGCTCTGTGTGATGGAAGAGACTTCAGCACGGTGGCCCAGGTGTCTCTATTCCCTGCACAAGACAACGGCACGTTTCTCAGAGACCCTGGGTGGTACTGGACGGAAGCAATGGCGGAGCCCTAGTGCTCAGTGAAGTCGCAGGAGCCCCTGTCACTTAGAGGGCGGGAAACATAGAGTCAAGCCTTCATGTGTGGCCAGGGCTTGCAAAGTGGTGCAGCCACTTCAGAAAACGGTCTGGCAGTGCCTCAAAATGTTAAACACAGAGTGTTGGCAATTCCACTCCTAGGTATAGACCCGGAAGAAACAATAACCCAAGTCCACTCGTGCACAGTGCTCACAGCAGCTGTATTCACAGGGGCCAAAAAGCCAAGGCCCTCACAAGGTCCATCGACTGAAGAATGAATAAACGAGATATGATTCTGGAAATCTACGGAAGGTTACTCAGCAATAAAAAGGCATGAAGCTCTGCTACATGTTAAACATGATGAACCAACCTCCAGTGAAAGAAGCCGGATTCAAACAGGAAATGTCCGGAAGGAGCCAGTCTATCGAGGCCGAGAAGAGACTCGTAGTTGTCTCTGGCCGTGGTGGAGGCGGGAAGGTGAGGAGGTTAATGGGGAGTGACTACTAATGGCTACAGCACCTCTTTGGGGTCAAAATTCTAATTTTAAGATCAGATTGGTAAATGTTTCACAATTCTTAAAAAACAAAAACCATTCATTGTAGAGTTGAAACATGAACTGGATGGTGTGTGAGTTTTATCTCAATGCTTTTTTTTTTTTTTTTTTTTTAAAGAAAATACATAAAACTCCCCCTGGAATGCTCAGACCAAGAAAGTAAGCAGCACTTGTTTCCTGCAGGAAATCTCTGGGAAGTTCCGTTTTTACTCGACCAGAAGGCGTTTCTCCACCACGGCCAAGGCCACCGCCTCTCTGTCGGTGTTATTCTGGGCAGCACCAGGCTAGGAAGCAAGGCAACAGAGGGCTGTGGATGAAGGACCTCATACAGGAAGTGGCCTCTAGACTGTGGCTCAGCAAAGGATGGCCACGGGCAAAGCCTGGCCTGCTACCTGGGCTTGTAAACCAAGTTTTCCTAAAACACAGACGCGCCCCTCTATTTAGATACGGTCCATGGCTGCTCACACACTCTCGCACCAGAAGAGCCATACAACAGACTGTAGGGCCTGCAAGACCTAAGCCATTTACTACAGTCCCTTTGCAGAAAAAGTGCGCTGACCCCTGCTCCAGGCTCCCAAGCCCAGGGTCTTGCTACATCAATATGCTCTACATGGTGGCCGAATCCCCCAGGAGTCTGTCAGAAGTGCAGACTCTCAGGCTGCCCCAGACCCACGGAATCAAGAGTCCGCACGTGAGTTTGTTAGTTGGGTCAGTGCAAGCAGCAGGTGCCAAGACGGGATTCCCGTGCAGGGATTTCGTGAGGGGGGACAACTCTGGGCCAGAAGAGGGTGTGCTCCTGGGAAGGCTGGGAGAGCCATCAGCCCGTGCTGCCAGTCCGACCTCAAAGGAAGGAAAGAGGGAAGGGAGGTTAGGAGGTTGGGCAGAAGCACTGGAGACCACCGTTCAGACGAAGGAATGTTCTGCAAGCCCTTGGAGATTTCTCAAGGCAGAGCTGGCGGTCAGAGAAGTGCCGGCTCTCTGGATCTGGCTTGCTTTATCCCCACCACACCAAAGTGGCCTCAGGGCAAACTCAGTGATGAACTCAGAGCATACCTCCTGGGGGGGGGGGGTCTGGCTAGTGAAACGGCCAGCAACTGGAGTCCGTGAGGCTTATCCGCAGCACAGCCACTGTGAGGCATGTGCCCATGGCAGCCCTTACATTTTAAGAAGAATCCCAAATGATCTCTATCAATATTTAAATTGAGAAGCAAGGCTCCAGAGCACAAGTTGGCAAACTGTTTCTACGAAGGACCAGATAGTAAATACTTTAGGCTTTGTGGGCTCACCCCAACTCTGCCGGTAAGCATGAAAGCAGCCACCGAGAGAGAACACACGGTGCGGCTGGGTTCCAATAAAACTTTATTTATAAAACAGTCTTCTGCTTTGGGCCACATGTGGCCCGCAGGCTATAGTATAACAACCTGGGCTCCAGAGTTGTGGGGTTTAAGCTTTTTTAAAGTAACTAAACCCTTTCTTCATAGAATGGATAGGAAAGGGGCTGCTCCCTTTGAAGGTAGGAGGGGAGCCCTGCACCGGGCAATTCTGCTCAGAAGCCCCCACAGCACCTCTGCCGACAGCTAAAGCAGATTTGAAAGCCGCTGCCCTGTTCCCCACAAAGAGCCTCGAGATATAGAAAGTTCATCTCATCATTCTTCTCATCCCTAACAGGCATCCAGCAAGCTAAATTTCTACTTTATGTGTCCTACAAACAAAACTGAGAGTCTAACCCTGTGCTAGATATTCAGGGACAACACATGTGAATCAGACAAGCATTTGGCTCCTGGGGAACTTTCGGTAGATAGAAATGAGATGCATACCGAGCTGATAAGGCGGGAAGCAACATGCACCCTAGGAAACCACGTGTGATGAGCTACGGAAGCAGGGAAGCAGAAACCCCCCCCTCACCGAGGGAATCGGGAAGGCTGCCAGGTCAAGGGCTCAGCAGTCAGCTGCGAAAGGAGGGCCCATTTCACTTCTAACACGAGACGTTGCCCCCCCCCCCCGCCACTTCCGGAGGTGTCTATGGGCACAAGATAAAAACCCCTCGTATGCAGATGCTAACTTACAACCATCAGGGTCTGTGGCTTGTCTACACGATCACACTCATGTATCTCGTCCTCACCATGAGGGGAAACCCAGCCCCAGAGACTGACGACGGCCTTCACATCCACGGTTCGGACACACAAAGGGTAGGAGAGCTACAGCTTTGCCGCACATCTGGGCCCCAGGCAAGGAGCAGGGCTATATGTGGAGGAAAATGGGTAATTGCTCAGGGTCCCATGAGGGCAAACTTTGACTATGGTTTCGATAGAGGACGAGGCAGCTGAGGAGGAAGGTCACAGAATCGTCACCTCTCAAGGAGCTCTGTGAAAGGCAGCTCTTCCTCTGTCGCTAAGACTGGATAAAGGGGGAGGCAGCACCCACGGTCCTTCTTTTAAATTCTCTTCACATCTACGCTTACACTTCTGGGTCGGGGAATCTGTCTTCTGTGAAGCTCTGTGTCCACATGAACGAAACTTCTTACCATCAGTACGCGGCTCCCTTACTGGAGAAGGGATGTCTCAGTATCCCGTAAAGTCGCATTTCTTAGATGTCATTCAAAACATACCCCAAAAAGCCAACACAGTGCCCTTAACAAGGGGGTTTTAACCCATGGTCAGAAGACACTGGCCATCCGGAAATCCGAAAAGCTCGAAAAGCTTTGTAAACTACACAAACATGTAGATTTCTCTGGGGAGTCAGCATAGCCCTCAACAGAGTCTCCAAAGGGTTTATGACGCCCCAAAAAAAGCTTTAGTGCCATTGTTTAATTTATCCAAAATCATACGGCCCAGGCTGAAAAGAACATGCGATTTTTAAAAAGAGAGTCCTTTCAGGCATCTGATTCTACAGTGTTCTCAATCATCTTGAAACCCTCTTGGTGAAAAATCCTATTTACCTTCATTCCTATTTCACAGATTACCTAACCAAATTCCTAAGGAATTAAAGTTACTATCTCACCTAAGGAAAAACTATAGGCTCCTGGGCAGAACCGAAGCTAAGCAGGTTAATGCCCACGGCTCTCAGTGACGCCTCTCTCCCGCTGTTAATACCCTGTCATAAGTAAGAACCACCCGCCAAGCCCTGTGTTGGGCACTTTACATACGTGACTTATTTAAATGTCTTAGCCACTCAGCAAGACACAATCTCATTTCTCCACTTGAGGAGCCCAAGGCTCAGAGACGTTCAACGAATGACCAAAGATCAGAGTGCTGATAAGCATCAGAGATGGGATCGGGCCAGGTCGGCCTGACTCCTCCGTTCTGCACCGGGATCTGCTCTGAAACTTGGATCCTCACAAGAGAAACACGGGTCTTCAAATGAGGGATAGTTTCTTAGACATCTGCGTACTCCCCACAGGGCCTCGCCAGGCTTTGCACGGCAAGGCCCTTGGTAAATACGGACTCCAGCTCTAATCCCGCCACAGATGTACTGACTCAGTCCTGCGACTTGGAGCTACAGGTGGTTACTCAGCTGGGCAACTGCAGGGAACATTTGCAATCAATTACGGGTGAGGAGAAACCTTTTAGAAGTTTCTCTTCTGTGTATGCCGGGGTTGAAGGAGGGGAAAGGAAGTTGAGAAGGAGGGAAAGGAACAGGGTGGTTTCGGGGTTGGGTGCTGGAGCTTAAGGATTTCACATCAGGATGGGACAGAATTTGGCTTCTGTCTGCTGCTGAGTGAGTTCCAACAGCCCAACCAAATGGGCCTGTGGCCTCAGGCTACTCCTCCATGGCCCCACATTCCTAAATGGCCAGGTCCCTGAACAATGAGTTTTATCCAGACTCCCTACGCTGGAGCAGTTGCACAGAGTCCTTTCCTACCTCCCGTTGTCCTGCTCCAGAGCACAGGCCATAGACAACTCTGGAAGGCCTTACCTTGGGGGGATGGGGGGCTAGTGGGGAGACAGCACCATCATGCCCCCTCTAGGGGCCAGAGACAACCTCAGCACCTGAAGCCTGTGAGGCCTGCATCGTCCTCGGCCCTGAATAAAAGGATTCCAGCAATCCATTCTGGAGTCCAACTTCCTATTTTGGAAGAATCTGGGAGCTTGGGGTGGAGGGAGGAGGTAACTCGAGTTGATTTTGTTTTCTTTACTAGTTGTTGCAAGGGCAAGTTAATCACAACCCCACAAAAATGCCACTTTAGCCCTTTCACATAGGCCCTGCAAAAAGATTTGTGTAAAGCCAACCTTAAGGGATGCCTACCAACACCACTTTGGGAGGGGATGATAAAATACCACCCAGAGGCCAGGGCAGGGACGGCAATCCAAGAAACCGGACACATTCCCCCGACGTGGCTTCCAAAGAGCCGCCTACTCTCTTGTGCATGAGGCAACACTGCCACCTAGTGTCCTGTGTGGGAAGTATTCCCTGAGGCCCCACATCGGAGGGGGGGGGGTATGCTCCTTCAAAGGGGCTGGTGTGGTTGAATTGCTTGACATTTTTACTGAAAGGGAAAAACGCCGCAAGTTTGGGAGATTGAGAACTGGGATGCTGGGTCTAAGTAGTAGAAGCTGAGGTCCGGAGCCTTTGGGAAAGAGGATGGGAGTCAAGTCTGGGAGGAGAGCGCCTCAGAGGAGAGGCAGACCTTCAAAGACTGAATTGTGATTACCTCCCAGGAACTCCATCCAGTTGTTATTCCGCACAGGTGAAGACCCACCCGCCCAGGAACAGGCAATGGCTAGCTAGAGGACCAGCGCTGGGTAAGAGAGGAAAGATGGTCTGGTCTGTTGATAGGAGTGAGTAAATTTGTGCAAATCAGAGACCTTGCACTGCCCTCAGCCATGGGGCCCATAGGGGAAGTGTAAGCAGCTAAACATGGTGAACAAAGAGGCTTATGCCCTCGGGAGCCCGGCTGCTAAAATCCTGGAGAATGAAGGCCTTGTTCCCAGCCCCCATCTTTCCCAGAATTTTACCCTAAATCTTTCCTGAATATGTTCTGATGTGCACAAGTCTAAAGAAAGATAAGTATGGAAGGTGGAGAGGAGCTAGACCTGGGTATTCCCTGCCCTCAGCCTTCCTGGTGTGGACCTCAAGGGGAAATACCAGTACACCACAGGGGCTGCTTTGATTTGAAGAGAAAGAAGCCTCAGAGGCTAGACTGTCTGCAAAAAGCCTTCCTGCCTAATTTTACATGCTTCCGGACGGTTCAGAGGGGCACTTTGGAGAAGGCTCTGAGTGTGTGTGCTGTGGCAAGGTGGGGGGGTGGCGGGTGAATGTCGGCGGACAGGTGGGCAAGGGAGGGAATTGTACGGGTGGCAGGTGGGGAGGTGCAAGGAGCCAGGCCAGAACTGGAATCAGGTCTAGACACGACTCTCCGGGCCGTGAGACAGGACGTGGAAGGGACAGGGCAGAGGCCAGGTACCCACTGTCCTGAATCTGTTCCCTCGGGTTTGGGTTTGAATAACCGAAAGCAATAGCCTCTGAGAGCCTCGCTCATATATTCCTGTTGGATCCCTCTCTAAGTCTTCACAGCCAGGGAACTGATCCCAGGTCCCTCTGTTGCTACTGCCAGAGGAGGGGTAAGCGGAGTCGTGGGTCTCGGTCTAGACTGCAAGCACACAGTTTCCCTGGCAGATGGGTACTAGGAAGCGAGATTAGGCAGCAAGAAGATGTCATCTGGGAAAAGCTGCAAAGCTGCCAACTCTGATCAGATAATCATCTCATTATTTCTTCCATTTGGCCCCAGAATAAGGATTTCCTTCTACTTTTTCTCTGCCCCCACCTTCTTACAGCCCAGCCCCTTCTCTCTCCCCTCCTCTCACCCCCTCTCCCACCCAAAAATAAAATAAAGCAAAACCACAAGACTCTAGAGGGCTCAGTGTCTGGGAATCCCAGCTTCCAAAGGAGAAATCACCGCCAAAGAGGGGGAGACAGCGTGTCCAGAAGGGATGTTCCAGCAACACCCCATTGAAAGAGGCTCCCTCCTTCCAGATTTCTTTCTCCAGTCTGAAACTTATTTGCAGGCATCCAGCAACCTGAGAAGTTTTTAATTTGGGAAGTTGTCAAGCACTTCGGAAGCTCTGGGGTTCCATTCCTATTCTGCCTCTGGCACACCTCTCATGGATTTGGTTTCCCCCACCAATGTAAATGGGACTGGCAAGCATCAGAGGGTGTTACAGATAATCCAAATTAATGAGATTAAAATGGATCTACCATGTGCCTAGCCTTGTGTGAGGCTCTTCCATGGGGGGATCCAAAGGGATAATGACACAGGAAATGAAGACCTGTTATGTCTAGCCATCACTCCTTGCTTAAAACCACCACCACCACCACCCCAAACACACACCCCCACCCCCAGTAAGGAAAAGGAGATAGTTATTCCTAATGCCACTCTTTCTTTGTCCTTCTGGGTGCCTTTCCATGAAAGCCAAGATCTGGGCATAGTGGAAAACACACATAGGCAATGTTCTGAGATATTACCTCTGATCAAAACCACAGTTACCCACGGTTCCTTTTTAGGTCCCTCATCCAAGAGCCAGTGCTAGACACCAGGGTCCCAGCTTGTACGAGCCAACCTCTTCCAGCAGCCCCTGCTGTTCTTAGACTGGGTGCATGTTAGGACAAGCCAACGGGACTCCAGGACCCCGACTCGATAGGCTTTCTGCTAAGTTCCAGGGCTGCTCAAAGAAAACGGACCGGCCAGGGCATGGGGCTCCGCACCTGGCGGCCAGGTTCTCCCTCGGCCCGGCCCCGCCCCCACGGCTCACTGCGCAGGTCCTGGCCCTGACCGGTAGCTGCGAAATTGCCTGGCTCTCTCGGACTGGACTAGGAGAAATGGAGTGTGACACTTCTTCCCCATTGACAACGAACCAGAGATCTTCCCCTTTAAAGACGGGGTAAGGAGCGGGCTGGAGGTCTCCTAAGTGCACGAGCGATGTATAGAACCACAGGAGATCGATACTCATTGGGACAAATGCTCTTGTGGTTACAGAGTCATTATCGTAGATGATGTCTAGAGTCCTGCTGTGCTGATGGGTAAAGGCCCTTCCCCCTCTCTCCCTGGCCAGCCCCTCCTGGCCTTCCTGCCCCTGCGCCCTTCCTCTCCTTGTCCCTTGTGTCTAACCCAGACAAACATAAAGCCAGCCACTCCCCCAGGACCTCGGAAAGCCCAGGCACCGCGGTTACCTGCAATGATGGCTGGGTTGTCCTGTCCTCCCTCTGGTTTCACCCAGGCTTCCACTGTGAACTCCTCCCGGGGAATCTCAGCCAGCGCTTCTGGTCGCAGCAGCAGCCGCCCCCGCCTCCCCGAGAAGTATAAGACAGGCAGTCCTCCGTGGGGGTTAAGGGTCTCTGCTTCCCAGTGGGGGTCCCCTCCACCCTTCTGGATGCTGTCCTCGGTCAGACTGGTCCTGACCCGGTGCACAAGGGGGTGCTTAGGCCAAGGTTGGAAATGCCGGGGAGAGACAGCCGGGTCTCCCCGCACACCCCCCGCCTGTCCCTTCACCACCTGGCGACGATGCCTGGTCTTGGCCCGGCCCTTCCTTCTGCTCTCTGGCTGGGGTTCCTTTGGGCCCACGAAGGTGGTGGTAACGGTGGCAGCCGTGGCTGAGCGCTCCCGAGTCTCAGCCTCACCTGGAATGGCCTTGGGTCCTCCATTGCCAAGATCAGTGTCCCGGTCTCCCCGCAGCTCCGACCACCCAGTAGGACCATGCCAGACCCACGGGGTGGCCGGCCGCTCAGCTTCGCCCCTCAGCCCCACACTTCCAGCCGGGCTTGTGGCCAGGCCCCTCGGGGCATCTGGCTTACTGTGTCCTGCGTGGCGGGTTCCCTGACCCCATACAGGGTAGGGCCTCAGGTGGGCCCCAGGCCAGCTGGGGTACACCCCAAAGAGGTGATGCTGGGGGGCAGTTCTAGGTCTTCGCAGCTTGGCCCCCAGCCAACAGCGTTCTCCTTCCGACAGCACCTGGTTCAGGCGTCCCCTCTGAGCCAGGGCTCTCTTTCGTGTCCAGCCCGGCTCAGAGCTGGCAGTACTGAACGCCCAGCCGGCCAGAATCACCAAGCTGGTCCTCAGGATCTTTAGACACATCATACCTCCCCCAGCTCGCTCTCTATACAGAACCAGAAGTCAACTTCTGGGTACCACACGGGAGTGATGGGGAGAAGAGCAAGAGACGGCTAGCAGTGGATTTGCGGTCACCAGGGAAACTGTTCACAGACCAAACTTTTAGGAGCAGCCCCGAAAGAGCGCCTCTTCTGGCTACCGGTGACCAGTGCTGTGCCTCCCTCTCCCTTCTCCCTTGACCTGGCTCTCCTGACCCTCTAGTTTAGTCCTTGCAGAACGAAGAAGTTCATTTCTCCTGGTTCCCTGGAACCTCCTCCTAGGGAGCTCAGGTTTCTTCCTTTCTTTCTTTTTCTTTTTTTTTTCTTTTGGGTCCCTTCTTCAATAGCCCCTCCTCCCGCTGATCCTAGAGGAGGGACACAGAGAAGGGAGCCAAGCCCTCTCACACACACACTCCCTCACAAACACACACTGCTCCCTACCAGAAGTCATGAAAAAGACACTAATCTTCTCATTTTCATTTCTTTCTCCTTCTTCCTTCCCTAAGAGTTACGTTCTTTCTGTAGCTCTTAACCTAAGCTACATCCACCTTCAAACAAATCCTTAGAGCAACTTGCATCCAGAGATACAGAATTTGATACTTCTTTCTAAAATTGCAGAAGGAACCTGGGGGCACAAAAATTCAAGCTGGTACTTAGCTTCTGCTCTCCAGAGGTCCTCCTCAGCCAGAGCCCCCAGCCAGCCGCCAGTTTGCCTGTGCAGGTCAATGTTCCCCTCAGCTTGCTGCTTGGGCTTGTGCTGTGTTGAAGGCTTTTTAATCCCCTTCCAACTTGTTGGTATGTTGCAAGTCTCCGTAAAGTTCTCCTTGGGGATGCCAGTCTGGTGTCCTAATAACCTTATGAGTCTGAGAGCCCTTGACTTCACCTTCTGGGAGTCTTGTGTGTCCCTGGGCAGATGGGAAAGAGAGCGAGAAGAGCATGGACTTCAGGGGACCTGTTCTCTCCGGTGCCTCCTGCTCTCCTCTCTCCCTCTCTCTCTCTCTGCCTGTAATTATCTTCTTGCTTGTTTCATTTAAAGACAATGATGATGTCAAGCTAATAAGTTTGGTGCATCACTCCACCTACTCCCTGTCCCCTCCTTCCTCCTGAAAACCTCCCTGCCTCACCGAGGCACAGGGGACAGACGCTACTTCTGGTTTCCCCAGTAAACATCTCGGGCTTTCTCTCTCAGCAGCTGCAGCCTACACAATCAATAGCAATCAATACTGTCTTAGAGCACTCTTTTTGGTGTGTATTCTCTCTCTCTGTCTGTCTCTCTCTCAGACACACACACACTCGCACATGTGTCATGAACAGACCTGCTCACTAATAACCCCCCCCCCCACCAGCCGTTCAGGGACCACTTTCTTCTCTTTCTTTTGTTTTGTCACAAGCCTCCTGTATTTTTTTCCTTAATTTCAATCATTTGAGATTCAAAAGAACAATACCCCAAATTCACTTTATATTGGACATCGGGAAAAAGAACAAGTCAATTAGCCTACCATAAGAAGCATTACATGGGAATGCCATGAATTCTCACTACGTAGATATTCTTCCCTCTGAAGTTTCTCACTCTGAAGTTACTAAAAGTCACCATATGCTGAGTGAGCAAATAAACAAATGAGATGCTCAAAATAAGTAATTTACAAGAAATGAACAGCTAGACCCAAGCAACTATTTTTTTTTTCAATTGACTTGAAATGAATGGAGAGGATGGGGAAGTAAATACTGTGACTCCAGCCTCTGTACTAATGTTTGCCTAGAGGGAGGCTATCTCAGAGTCCCACCCCTTAAACACATGGACGTGCGCGCGTGCACGCACGCACACACACACACACACACACACACACACTGAGAGCATGGTTCTGAATTCTGAACATGGTGGTGGGGGGCAGTGAAGATATTTGACCACAGGTGGGTACAAAACAGGTAGAGAAATATATTGGGTCCTTCCTTCACTAAGAAAAGTTACTTACAGTTCTAAAATCCCTGCCTGTATTACCTACACATAAAACACACAGCCCACACACTTTGGAGTAAGATCGCAGTGCCTCTTTTGCCTCAAGACTTCTCGTCTTCTAAACTCCTCTAGCCCTGCTAATAATGGGCTTGTTTGCATCCAGCATGCTGTGCCCTAATCACCCACCCCCTGGCATGCCCAGTCTCCCTGCGCAGCAGCCACTGGAGCCTCAAAGCAAGTCCCCAAAGACGAGATCAATTTAGGCACGTGGACATTACTAAACAGAAATCCCTTGAACCTAGACTGTCCTTTTCCCTTTTCTTGTTTTCCTATCTCCCTTCACTCCTTCTGACTTAGTCCTTTTCTTTCTCTTTTTCTTTTTCTCTTTCTTCCCCCCTGAAGTAGCTCGAAAGAGTTTGGGGCTTTGGAAGGGAGTAGAGGGAGATGTAGAGAAAGACAGAAAAGCAGAGGAAAGGGGGGTGGGGAGAGAGAGGGAGGGAGGGAGGGAGAGAGAGAGAAAGAAAGAGAGAAAGAAACACTAGGAAAGAAAAGAAGGAAGGAGAGGAACCTTAGTGTAAATGAAGAAAAGATCCTCAGGTAAGAAAAGCAGAAAACTTGCCCCCTCCTTCATGCCACCCCCATGACCCTTAGAAAAAGGTTCCATACCATTCATTTCAGGAAGGAGGGATAACACAGCAAGGAAGAATTCCGCCTGATTTTCTGCCCCTGTTAATGTGTGAATGATCTTGCGGTCCCTATAGGTCTCTCCTGGCTCTCAGCAGCTAGTAATCCATTCATAAGGTTTCAAGAAGCTATACAAAACTCAAGCTTCCAGTTTAGTTTCTCTCTCTCCCCTTCATTCCTTTGCTCACCACTCTCCTTCAGCTCTTGGCAGTCCAAAGTTTAAAAAAAAAAAATGTTGAACCATTTCTGTGTTTTCCTCCTGTTGTAACTTTTGCTGTGACATCATAACCCTGCCCACCAACACCCCACCTCTCGCTCTCCTTTCCATCCCACCCCTCATCAGCCCCAGACCCCCCAAAGCACCCCTCCCACGGAGAAGAAGGGCTCCTGTCAGTTCCAACGTGTGAAAACACAAAGCTACTAGAAGGTGCCCCTCTCTCCCCTCCCTCCGCCCCCCTCCCCTCTCCCCCTCCCTGCCTTACCCACCGCTCAGCCACGGCTCTCTCAAGGCTTGGAACAATGATCCCATCTGTTTGACATGTGCGGAAAGGTGGGCTGGATTCAAATAATCTGTCAAGTGGATCAGATAAAAAAACCCAGCAGCCCCCTCCTCAATTCCATCACACACGCATGTACATCATACCCCAGCAAAAGTGGGAGAGAAGTCGGCCGAGCACAGCACCCACCCTCGATGCCAAGGAGACACCACATATGCCAAAGGCAACGCACATTTATATATACATAAATTCTGTGGCTTATTTGTTTATAACAAACACCGGCCCCCCAAGCCCCTCTCCTCTTCCCCAAGTCCTGCCACTCCGCAAGTGCACAGATTGGAAAGCTGGTAGAGTCTGTTTTGAAATCCCCAACGAGAGGGTTTTTCCCCCTTTTTTTCACTTCCAAGTACTATCTGTGGCGATCAGACTCGAGCAGGGTTGCCAGCAAATGCAGGAGGCCCCTTCTAGGGTACAGGCTTTCAAACCAGCGAAGCCAGAGGGAATGGATTTAAGGACACACAGCAGGAGCTGGCTGAATTTATTTTATTTTGACGGGGGTAGCTGGGGGAGGAATATCATTTCTGAAATGCCCAAGCAATGAAGGGAGAGGATATGGATTTCTTAAACAGTTTTTGCAAGAGGAGCGGTGTCTTATTCTGCAGGTAAATCTATAAGGCAAGAAATTGGAGCTTAAAGATAAACAAGGACGGAGAGAGAGGGAAGGGGAAGGAGACAAGAGAAGGGAGAGAGGCAGGGGATGGGGACCTGGGGACGGGGAGAGAGGGGAAGAAGGGGAAAAGGACAGAGGGGCGAGGGGAAAGAAGGAAGGGGAGAGGAGGAAGGAAAGAGGAGGGTAAGGGGAGAAAGGGGGAGGGGAGGGATGAGGAAGAAAGGAGTGAAATAGAAGGAGGAGGAGTGGGGGCGAAAGGGAAAGAGAAGAGTCTGGAAGGAGGAAGGACTGAAGAAGAAAAGCAGGGAAGAGAGGAGGGTAGAATGAGACCGAGAGGAAGGAAAAGAGAGGAAGAAGTGGTGAGGCACATAAAATATGGAGACCAGGAAGGCAGTTAGATCCATGATGCTTAAACATAAAGAAATCAGAGGGGCAGGTGAGGAGAGCCACTGCAGAATGAGGCAGGGGTTGGGTTTTCTGCACAGAAAACAAAGGATACACAGTGGAGGGGCTCACTCCAGTGATCAGACACGCTTCAGAAAAGCAGATTGCCAGGGTTCAACATTGTCTCTTTAAGTAAACCCCTATTTCCCCTCCTTCCCTGCCTACACCCTTCTTCCAACACCCACCTCCACCTTCCTTCATTCACTTCTTGTTGCCAGCATTATCTTCCCCTGGAGAATTCTCCAGTAAAAATCAGACACGGATCCCCCTTCCCCCGCCAAAAAAAAAAGCCCCACCCTTAACACTCAGTAGCCCTCCCCTTTTTTTTGCTTCTGTCCACAGAGGGCCCTGACTCCTCTTATCTAAAGACTGAGCTGTTTGTGACCATCTGCACTTTGTTTAAACCCAGATGATACTATGTTTCCCTCAAGCCCAGGACCGCAGGGCAGTTTCGCTAGTACTTGCTGCCATAGTGGGGCTGGTCAGTTTCCATTAGCATTGTCATCAGGATTAGGAAGAGTCTTGGAGCACAGAAGGAGTCAGTGCATGTCCGAGTTCACCTGTAGCATAGAGCACTAGTGGGGGGAGAAAGAGAGGTGGGGGATTGGGGAAGAGATCCCTTAATATGGTCACTGATCCTCTCTGACTCTCTGATTCCAAAATCTGATCCCTTGAGGGAAAAGCTCATCTGGGAGCCGGCCAGGGAGCGTAGTAATAAAAGCCTCCTAGAACACACCCAAATGCAGGATCTATATATAGGAGCCGGATCTGTTTTCGCTACTTGCAGTCGAAAATGACACCCGGAAACAAACATTTCAGCAATATGTTTATTGGAATCGCATTCAGCTAGTGCTGGAAAGAGTGAGCTTCTCTGAAGGATTTCGCTCGAAGCCTCGGGGTTGTTGCTCTCTGCGCCCCGGACTCCTGGTGCTCTGAGCTGGGAGTCAGTGGCTCTAGCACTCATGGGGTCACTTGAGATGCCTTCAGGGTGACCTAGCACAGCCCCCTCTTTTACGGGTGAGGAAACAAGGGAGAAGTCACACAAATGACAGCAGGGCAAGGAGAGCATCCAGGTCTCCTGAATCCCAGGCCAGGTTTTCCCTCCTCTGGTATGCACTTGTCTTGCTGTCTTGGTATCCACGGGGCCAGCTGGATGGGAGGAGGGTACCAAAGGCTGACCTCTCCAGACAAAATTGCCCTGGAAGTATATGTTGATCATATGTGTTCTGTAACTCAGAATCACATAGCACTCAGAAGGAAATGCAAATTTGCATTTCCAACTCCTCCCTGTGTGTTTTGAGCCAAGAGAGGCCCTATCTTTTTGTCAAACTATTTGGCTCTCTGTGTGTTAGATAATCATATTTTTTTCCACAGCACCATTACTATTATAAATTATTATCATTGGTAGTGGTAGTGTTTTGCAAAATACCTTTCAATCCAAATACATCAAAGCATTTCATGCACAGGTTAGGCTTTCCCACCCCTTGGGGGCTGCACGGTGGAGGCGACATGTCAGAGATCTATTTCTCTTGGTGACAGTCCTTACTGGGAAAGTGTTTCTTTTAACATTTTGATCCTTGGGACCAGCTTGCGGAGCCCTTTGACTGGGGAGGGTTTCACAGTGATGTTGGATCCTGCTCTGCTCTTCTAAGGCAAAGAAGCTCTACAGGGTTTATGCTTCAACCAGCATTGCCTTTCCAAGTGGAGTCTGTTCAAAAGACAATCTCCTAACAAGAAAAGCAAGAAGACTCTATACTTGCTTCTCCTCTGATCTAACGCACATCTGCGTGCTTTTTTTCTTCCTGTCTCTAACGATACAAATGCAAGCCAAGTGTTATGTCCATTTTACAGATAAACACACTGAGGCTGAAAGCTAAGAAACTTACCCAAGGACCCACAGACACTAAGAACACAGCCAGGGCAAATCTGAAATGCATTATGCTAAAGTGGAAGAAACCAGACTCAAAACGCCATGTCCTGTGTGATACCACTTATATGACGTTCTGGAAAAGGCAAAATTATAGAGACAGAGAAGATTGGTGGGGGGTCAGAAGCTGGTAATTGAGGGGAGAAAAGTTGAATATGAAAAACACAAAGGGATTCTGGGGTGCCAGGACTGTTCTCTATCTTGATTGTGGTGATGATGCATGAGTATGCATTTGCCAAACCTCAAAGAAGCATGGACTAAAAAAGGTGACTGAAGATAAATTAGACCTTAGTAAACCTGCGGTAGTGGGAGGGAGAAAAAATGGAGCCAGGGATAGGGCCAGGGTCTTTTGACTCTGAATATAGTGTTCTTCTGTCTATATCCTGCAGGTGTCCAAAGACCAAAGGAGAGTGTGACAGTGCTTGGTCATGGATTGGGGCCACTCTGTACCTAAACTCTCCACCAGTCCTCTCACCTGGCTCCTCAGGGGACCCTATGGAACCAGACTGAAGGGAGCAGAGCTGGCTTGCGGTCCCAGCTCCATCCCCCCCGATGACCCTAACACATCAACCAACCAACCACCAAATGATCACTGGCCAACAACTAGGAGCCCGCTCTGCCATTCAGTAGCTGCTGGACCTTGGGCAGGTTAATGAACTTCTCAGATCTGTCTGTAAAATGGGGAGATTGGAATAGAAGACCTCTATGTTTTCTTAGAGGTCACACTTGAGATTCTCTCATTTTTAGCCTGACACTTTTCTAATTGTCTAGAAAATTGTTTCTAATTGTTAATAATAATAATAATAATAATAATAATAATAATGGGGCACCCAGGTAGTTCAGTTGTCTAAGCATCCAGCTCTTGCTATCAGTCAGTTCATAAGCTCAGGGTTGTGAAATCAAGCCCCAAATCGGAGCTCTGCACTCAGCAGAGAGTCTGCTTGAGGATTCAGTCCCGCTGCCCCTCCCCTTGCTCGTGCTCACAAGCCTGTACTTGCTCGCTCCCTCTCTCTCTTGCAAATAAATAGATCTTTTAAAAAATAATTTTAAAAAATTTTTAAATAAAAAAATAACCAGCCAGTGCTGGTTAAATATCTTCCCATAAATATCTCAGAGACTGAAGCATACATTAGCAATGGACACCCACAACATTTATTTTAATCCTTAAAGAAAGCCGTATATTCAAATATAACTCCACTTGTCACACTGATAATGCAGCACCAGGGAGTGTTTGGGCTCTGGTATTACAGTGACAGAGGTGTCCTATACAATGGGCCCCTGTCCTATGTTTAGCAAATCAAACATCAGAACACATGGTATTCATATGAAAACATTTAAATCAGAGCAGTTTTTAAATTTGCTACTGTGCTAAAATCTTAAAATTTGGTAGTTCCCTCAAGATGGTACTAATAATATTATTAAATAATAATAACTGACACTTATTTCTTCTAAAATGGCAGGCACTGTTCTGGTCACTTTCTATGTATATATTAGTTGATTAAGTCCTCACAACAGTTCTGTGAGGTAGGTTCTTTTATTACCCCCCCTTTCAAATGAAGACTAATAAATTAACATTTATTAAGCACCTACCACGTGTTCCATGTAGTATCTACTAGTCCGTGTAAACTAAGCCGTGCACATAAAATACCTCATTTCGCCCAGGAAGTCACCTATGAGATAGCTCCACCATGACCCTCGTTTTTAGATGGGAAAACCAAGGCACAGAGAGTTCAAGCCACTTATCGGAGCTTAGCCACCTTGAAAACAACTTCCTGTCTCTGGAGGCCTTGCTCTTACTCATGATTCTGTACAGCCTCTTCATACCAATGATGATTTGACTCCCCAGCGCAAGAACCGATTTTTTTTCTGATGAGGACATCCCAGTGGTTTCTCTGGAGTAGAAGACAGATCTTCCTCGGGTCTTTTCCTACAGCCTCCCCGGCTGGAGGGTCCAGGACCTCCAAGAGATGTGGTCCCCGCTGATAGCAGCAGCCAGGTGCAGGCTCTGTTCTACCGATGCTGAGGTACCTCCCACAGGTCCCCATGGACTCCTGTGGTCACCTTCAAGGCCCCACATCCATCACGTCCCCAGTGACATCTAAGGGACCTGTAACCAACCAGTTATAAGTGGAAAGCCAGTCACTTCTCCAAGTCATTAACTCCGTCTGGGAGGAATCATGCAAGACAGATAAATGTTGGGTTGTTTATTTATTATAACGAATGCAAACTTTTAATACTAATAACAGCTATTAGTTGATGGTCTATTAACCATCACAGTATATTTCCTGTGTTAAGGTCAGCTCTGATAGAGAGCTCCAGGTTTTAGGCCAGATTCTAAATTCTGAATGGTACTTGTGCTATTTAACTGCTGAAATGTGGTCCATGTGTAAATATTTCAAAATAAATATGCTCCCCAGATGTCTTCAAGAAAGGGAGCAGGCCTATGGAAGAGGAAATATACCCTTCCTATATGCTTACCCTGCCCAGCCTTTCCATATAGATCACAGCCACAACTGGAGGCAGAAACGCGGACCAAGGCAGTCTGAGCCCCTAAGCTTGTCAGATGCCCCCCACAAGTCGTTCAACACAGACCCTGTCTGGTAGGTGCCAAGAAAAGTTCAAGTTTCTTTTCTGTAGGCTAACCTCAAGATAATGTGCTATAGTTGAGAGGGCAGGCTCTGTAGGTGACAAACATGGATTCTGGTCTGGGCTCTGCATGGTATGGGGCAGATTTCAGGGTCACCAGTGAGGATAACAGTGTGCCTACACCCCAGGTAAGAGGCCATAATAAGGCGCATTTCTCAGCATCTATCCATCATAGAGTAAGTGCATAATAAACACTGGTATTACTGAAGAAGTCAGCTCCTTCCCGTGTTCTACCCTACAAGCTTCTGATTTTAAACTTTCAGTCACCCCTAAAGATCCATTTGGATGTCACTTTTTCCTATTCTCAAAGGATCAGCCTTTCCTGTGTCCTCTCAGCTCCTCATTTGCTGAAATCTGTCATTCTTTTTTTTTTAATTTTTATTTTTTTATAAACATATTTTTATCCCCAGGGGTACATGTCTGTGAATCGCCAGGTTTACACACTTCACAGCACTAACCATAGCACATACCCTCCCCAGTGTCCATTACCCCACCCACCTTTCCCGACCCCCTCCCCCCAGCAACCCTCAGTTTGTTTTGTGAGATTAAGAGTCACTTATGGTTTGTC
>PISX010008221.1:0-45589 GCA_004024625.1 Mellivora capensis | reverse complement strand
GTGAAATCTGAGAAAATCTGTCATTCTTAACCAGCTGAGCCACCCAGGCGTCCCGTAAAATCTGTCATTCTTAATCCTGCCTGTCCCACAGGTCTCATTTTGATAGTAAACATTTTGAGATTTGAAAACTCAAACATGGTATGACCCACCTTCCATAATTAAAAAAACAAACAATGCTCTATCTATAATATTAAAAAAAAAGGTATAATGAAATCAAATGAATTTCAACATACATGTATTTCTGATTTAATTACATTAAAAGATAAATGAAATAAGCAAATGCTTGGACCTACTTCTCATGAATAAGTATGGATTTGAGAGAAATAACAAAATACTCAACAAACATTACAGGTATTTTTCTTTATATTGACATTTTGAATCAGGGCTATCAAAGCATATTTGTACAAGTTCACAGAGTCAGCATGACTACTAGAGCTCCAAATACAGGACAGACGCGTGTGTATGAGCCTCAAATGCTGTACGCAGCATTGCCATCAATGGCATGTTTCCAAAATGGGGAACAACCCTTGGTAAAATCTGCAAACAAATCAAGAGGCCGTCTTTCTTTGATAACAGGGAAGTTGCATTCCTGGGAAAGTATATTTAAAGTACAAAAAAAAATACTTCTGTAATTAAGCACTTGTGTTTAAAATAAAGTTAACTTCTAGACATGGATCGTTATAAATGGGTTTTTCGTCTACGTGAATGTTCAGCCAGAATTCAAAAGTCCAGCAGGATGAGGATTCATTTTGTGGAATTATCCATGCCCTACAGGACAGTCTAACGTCCCTAGCACCTGCCCACTGAACCCCAACAGTAACCTCCCATCACTCTGACCCCCAAAACCACCCTATTTCCCAGAATGTCCCTAGGGGGCAGCACTTCCCCCTTTGAGAACCACTCATCTAAACCAAGGCCAAAACATTATGCAAACAAATCTGGTGGAGCCTTATATATGCGTTTGCTGGTAACACATTGCCAGGATCCACAAAAGAGAAAGTCATGTGGGGGCTTCCAGCTGTATTTTTTTTTATGGTATTTGGTGAGAGAGCTGACGTATCCATTCCTCAGTAGTTTGAACAGTGTATGCCTGGAGCACACACAGATGCTCCCAACACATTCCACCAAGTGACTACTTCTCAAAACATCATCCAGTGAGACTCTCCCTGTTCGTGCGTCAGTTCACTCGGTTCCATTAAGTTCCCTCTACTTAAAATAAATAAAGAGAAAACAATGTCCAGGATTGTGAATCTGAAAACTCAAATCATGGGTTCCAGTCCTTGGGCCCCAGGGCCACATCATGTCCTTCAAATCATTGCTGGAAGATGTTGGTTACAGAGGCCATGGCCATCACTGGCTCTGAGCAGCTCTTGGGCTACAGCAGTGAGGTCTCAGAAGCCATGGTGGGGATGCCAGTAGTCTCCACGTAATGCGTGGGGGTGTGGTCCGTGTAATGCCGCCCGTCCGTTCTGCCTGTGGGACTCTGAGTCATCATCTTCCTGTGGCTGAACTGAGGAGGTCAGTTTATGGAGCCATATGGTGAAGAGCCTCATTTTAACTCAACAGCTTGGCCTCCTCTTGCCCTCTGAACTAAGTCTTCAGGGAAGATGCAGTTACAGCATTGTGGCTTTACATAATCTTTCAGGAAGCATGCTAAGTGCTGGCCATCACACTAGTTTCTGGGGACACACTGGCGATTAGATACAAGCCCCGGCCAACCTTGCCCCACAGACCTGTTAGAAATTCCCGACCATGAACACACTGTACAGCGTGGCTAGCAGCACTGTCGTGGGGTCTGAGTGAACTGCTACCAGACACAAAGCTTAAAGCACCCAATGTTCATGCAGTCATCAGGGGGATTTCTGAATGGAGTCTTCAATGAAGACTAGGATTTTTCCAAGTACAGGGCATTTCTAGAGAGAATGGTGCATACACGATGCCCCATTCACACTTTATTCAAGCCCCCAGGATAGCATTTATTGCTAAGTCCTATATACCCATGGCTTTCTGTCTTTTTTCCCAATGACCCTGCAAGGAAATGTAGGGTGGTACCAGTATGTCTTATTACCCAAGTATTTCCAGAGGTTCAAAAAAAAAAAAAAAAACCAGGAAACCAGGCTCGGCTGAGAAACCATAGGAAATGTTGATCACTGGGGAGAAGAAATTCCCAGAGAGAATCAAAATGGTCCCTCCCTTTCCTCCACGTGCTGCTGAAGAGCAAGGAACCTGTGGCAGCAGACTAAGACCAGAAAGGACCTACAGAGGTGGAAATGGTACCCACACTTCTCAAAGATACAATTCTTTTTTAAAGATTTTATTGATTTATTTGACAGAGACACAGCGAGAGAGGGAACACAAGCAAGGGGTGGCAGAGGGAGAAGCAGGCTTCCTGCTGAGCAGGGAGCCCCATGTGGGGCTCGATCCCAGGACTCTGGGAACATGACCTGAGCCAAAGGCAGATGCTTAACGATGGAGCCACCCAGGCGCCTCTCAAAGATGCAATTTTTAAAAAATAATACTTAAATAGCAAAGGGCTACCTGTTCCTCATGTCTCCTTCCAGCATTAGACTCAGCCAAGTCCAAAGCTGAAAGAAAAGCATAGCCAGATACAAGAAAGGGAACAATTAACAAAATGAAAAGATAATCTACAGTATGGGAGATAATTTTTATAAGCTATATATCTGATAAGGGGTTAATATCCAAAATATATAAGGAACCCACACAACTCAATAGCAAAAAACAAACAAAAATCCTCAAAAAGTCGGCAAAAGGACCTGAACATTTTTTTAAAGACCTACAAGTGGCCAACAGGTATACGAAATGTCCCTCATCATTAGGAAAATGCAAACACAGGGAGCTATTGCACACCTCACACCTGTTAGGATGGCTCTTATCAAAATGACAAGAGAGAACGAGTACTGGTGAGGATGTGGAGAAGAGGGAACCCCACGCACTGTTAGGGGGAAGGCAAGCTGGTGCAGCCACAGTGGGAAACAGTATGGAGCATCCTCAAAAAATTAAAAACAGAACTATCCTGGGGTCCAGCAAAGGAAGTGAAATCAGTTATCTCGAAGAGGCGTACACACCCCATATTCATTGCAGCGTTGTTCACAACAGCCAAGATAGGGTTGCAGCCCAAGGGTCCCCAGATAGACGAATGACTGAAGATGGTGTGACCTATATACGCAATGGAATATGATACAGCCATGAAAGGCAAGGAAATCCCGCCATTCTCAACGGCATGAATAAACCCGGAGGATATTGGGCTAGGTGAGAAAAGTCAGGCAGACAAAGACAAATACTGTCTCATTTCAAGGTACGTGTGCAATCTAAAAGTGTCACACTCGTTGAACCAGAGGCTGGAGCGGTGGTTCCCGGGGGCTGGGAGGAGAGCAAGTGGGAAGACATTTTTCAAAGAGTACGAACATCCAGCTTTAAGACGAGTAAGTTCTGGGGATCTGATATACAGCATTGCGATTACAGCTGATAATATTGTAGACTTGAAATTTACTAAGAGCGCAAGTGCTTTGACCATTAAAAAAAAAAAAAAAAGATATGGGGCGCCTGGGTGGCTCAGTCGGTTAAGCACCTGACTCTTGGTTTCTGGCTCAAGTTGTGACCTCAGAGTGGTGAGATCAAGCCTCGAGTCAGGCTCTGCTCTCAGCACAGAGTCTACCTGGGATTCTTTCTCTTTCTCCCTCTGCCTCGGCCACTCCCACCCCCACACTTGCTCGCTCTCTCTCTCAAATAAATCTTAAAGAAAAAAAGGTACTATGTGAGGTAATGAATGTGCTAATTAACTTGATAAGCATATTACATATGTATACCAAATGACCACGTTGAACACCCTAAATATATACCATTTTTGTTATTTATGCTTCAATAAAGCTGGCAAAAACATGTTAGGCCTGCCACCACCACAGTGTTCGGGGACTGCCTGTCTGGCTTGACTTCTCCCTGAAGACGGAGCAGAACCTGAGCAGAGTCACAGCGGAATGAAGGGCAGGAGATCAGGTATCCAAAGACGTCTCTGCGGGCCTGCAGGAAGGGTGCTCTCCCAGAGCAGCGGCACCCCTCCCGAGTGCCCAGATCTGACCACGTGTCCAACATGCCAGAGCTTGCTGGGGACACCCCACACTGTGCTCAGCTAGAGTCGAAACTCACACCTTGAACACTCCTCTCCCCTCCTGTCCTCCCTCCACGCCAAACCATGAGCTGCTGGAGTGCCCAGGCCTCTTCTCGTTCAGCCCCATGTGTCCACAGTCCAGCATGGAGCATGGACAGCAAGTTTGTAGATGTTGATGTTTGTAGAACCGATGGAAATGGAGGCCGCGTGTTTGAGGAACTTGCTGTGCTGGGGGTGGCAGCATCCAGGGTTCCCACTGGGCCAGGCCACTGTGACCCAAGGCTCTGCTCCCCCTTCTACCTGCCCCTAGCAACCCCCTCCCTGGCTGGGAGCTGCGTCACTCAAGGGGCCCCAGCTGGTGCCCTGCACTCCTGACTAGCAGAGGCAGCCAGAGGAGGAAGCCAGCGCGGAGCCCTTCGGAGCCCTGCTGTCAGCGTGGCCCTCACTGCCTGGTAGACGGGCACAGGGGCATCGGAACGGAAGGTGTGGCAAGAGGCCGGCCTGTGCAGCAGGGAAACAGCAGGCCTCTACTTAGCACCTGTGAAACCTGCATCCCAATTCCACTGTCCCCACGTGAGCCTCAGGCCTCGCCAAGGTACAAGCTGCAGGTGAAAGGGGAAGGATTCAGACACAACTGAAGTCTCTTCGGGAACCTGAGACATAGTCCAGAAAGGCTGCATGAACAGCCACAACTGTAACCCAAACCCCTCAAGCCGGTGAGGCCGAGCAAAGCCAGACTGTAAGACTTCCCTAACCAGAGTCCCCGGGGACGTCTTTTACGAGTCTGCTTTTCAAAGCCCTGGGAGCGCAGAGCTGGCAGCAGGGTCTGCGGGTGGCTCGGATGTGCGAAGTCCGGTCTAAGGATAAGACGAAGAGACCGCCCGAGTGTGCATTCTGCCGGGGGAACCTGGGTCGCCGGACGGTGGACAGGGAAGGGGCGGGAGAAAAGCTGGGACTCGTCCAAATAGGAGTGGAGAAGCACTGCAAGTTTCATATCGTCCCTCATCTCCACGAGTAACCCTGAGAGCTTGTTCAGAGGAAACCCCAGCCTGGTTTGGCTTCGGGAAAGCATGGGCTCTGACTTCCGGCAGAGGTGGTCCCCGAGGATACCGACTGTCCTCACCTCAGTGTCTTGATTTTCGCTTCTGCAAAACAGGAAAAATGACCGTGACCCCCCCCACACACACACACACAGGTTGTGAGGATTAAATGAAAAGCTGGTGATAAAGGGCGTTAGTGCACTTGACACCCACCCTGCTCAAGGCCGGGGAGACGGCGGGTCCCAGCTTGGCTCCAGCTCTACGGGGAGCAAGTGCACAAGGAGGCAGGGGAGACCTGGAAAAGGGAATCGGGTCCCTCGGGAGTGTGTGTCCGTGGAGTAAAACGGGAGGATTAGACGCTGAGGAACTGCCAGATCCAAACAGGCCCCCCGCGCTCTGAGTCCCTATGTGGGATGATGAAGAGGCACGACTGGGGCCCAGCCTTCCTCCAAGCACCAGGCTCCTCGAGAAAAGAAAGAGATATGGCAGGCCTGGGCTGAGGGGTCAGACTCAAGACAGGGAACTCAGGAGGAAGAAGGTCCATCGCACGTGCAGCTCAGCCGGCAGGGGTGTGTGGAGCTGCAGGAATCGGCAGGTGCGCGGGCAGGCGGGCGGGCGGCTGAAGGTCCCGCTGCGGGTCTAGGCAGCAGTGCCGGGGTCCTGCGGGGTCTCAGCACCAACCGCTGAAGACGCCTGCTCCCGGGACGAGGCTCTTCTCCTGTGCTGCGTAGGCCACATCTCAGAGATGGACGGTGGGCAGAGTCAGGGAGCCCATGAGTCCAGCATCCCAGGTGCGGCTTCCACAGGAAAACTGAGGGGTTGTTCCTTCCACAGCCGGGAAGGTGCCCTACTTCAGTCTTCCCTCGATTATTTTTATTCACTGATTTGCTGTGTCAGAGAAAAAAGCGGCCTGCTTGTCTCATAGACACATGTAAGTGCGCGCGCACGCGCGCGCACACACACACCTTCTCTACTTTCATGGGACAGTCTGTCAGCAAAAAAAAAGGAAAGAAGGAATGAAGGAGAGAAAGAAAAACCTGGCTTCTTAAGCACTGACCCAAGAATGAAGATACGAAAATGAGAGAACACAGGACGTGGCACATGGACAAGGTGCAGGGCGTGCTCCAGTTCTGCGTACCAGGGTCTGGGGTTGCGGGCACATGTGTAGGGGAGTGCAAGTCAGAGTATGGAATGAACTGAGCATCGCCTGCATTCAGAGAACCACGTAAAGTATAAACTTGATGTAAAGGTGTGAGAGCAACTCAGGTCCGAAGAGAATCAATGGAAAAGCAGCAGACACGGAGGTGCAAGATGGTACAGCACAGGTGATGTTCGGATCTCTTCACCTTCCGATACCTGAGCCTTGTCCACCGCTCTGGAGGGAGGGGGCAGTGCGCCCCCACCGAGTCAGCAATCGGGGGCAAAGCTGAATCAGTACCAAGTGCGTTCAGAGCAGAGGAATAAGGAGAACACAAAATTATTTTTACAGTTTGCTATCCCCTCATTATCAACCAAGACTCGGAGATTCTATTTAAAAAAAAAAAATCCCTTTAGAAAAAAAAATCTACTAGGAAAATAATCTGCTATACCCCAACGGGGCCATGGATGGAAGAAATTAAATGCGTGGGCTCTGGAGTAAGGTTAACAAGGTCCAAGGCTGTCTCCACTATTAAATACATGCCTTCTCTTCTCAACGCCTTGGTTCCTCGTCTACAAAATCAGAACGGTAACTGTACCTCGCTCGGGGCATTGTAGGCAGATTAAATGAGATGATGGACGAACAGAGTTTAGCAATGTCAAGGTAGACGTCATATCCAATATCTGTTAGTGTTATTACCACCTGATATTGATCCGTGCCCCCAATTCTTTCCTCCGCCTTCTATCTGCCTTTGCAGAGCCTCGTCACAGTGGTTCTGGACTTGGCCAGTGGGGTGTTAGTGAAGGTGACCAAGCGAGGCATGAAAAGCACCTGCACACTTGGATGTGCGTGCTCCTGTTGCTCGGCTGTGGCCCTGCAAACGTGCTGAAGCTACCCCGCTAGAGAGGAACCACGAAGCAGGGCGGGTGATCCCCATCACCCTGGCTGAGGCCATTCTCGATCGACCCGGGCTAGCTGGCCCCCACACAGGTAAGTAAACCTAACCTGGATCAGCAAGGCCAACCCACAGCTAACCTCAGAAGCATGAGCTAGTTTAGCCGCCATCAGCCAGATCAAATGAACCAAACCCCACAACCCAGGAGCCAAATACATCTCTATACCATCATGGGCCGTTGTGTGTGTGTTGTTAGGCTCTCGGTTGTATGATAATGTAGCATTACCGCGGCAATAGACAACCCATGCACTATTATTATTAACATGGTTACTGTCATTATTGTTACATTCATGACTTTTCAGAGGTCATGGCTCACCTGTATCTTACTTAGCTGCCACAGGCAAAACATCTTTCTTACAACCGGCTAGTCTTTCCAGAGACAGAAAAGAAAGTATTATACAAATGAGCAGGTGGCCGCTGCTTCCAAAGTTTCTGCCTTGTTTTCCTGACAGGTTGTTGCTAATGATGCTATTATTTTTCTTGTGAGCAGAGATGCCCATGACAGTGTGACCTCACAGGATGCTATGATGAATTGCTAATTAGTTTAATTAGTGAAGAGCCCTTTTTCCATCAACTTAGATTCTAGCCTTCTATGTTCCCACAGGGACTTCACGGTATGAGGTCCTAAGAAAGCGCCTGTCAGGAGACCTTCAAAATGAAAGGCAAGAGATGAAATGTGTCCTCAGGGCTTCCACCCTTCACTTTCAAATAATAGCAGGCAGCACTTCCTCTGGGTCAGGCGCTATACTAAGCATTTTATATGCAATATCTCATTCATTGCTCACAGAAACCCAAAGAGCAAGAACCATTCTTACCTCCAATGTACTTAAGAAAACGGAGGCTCAGGGAAAGCCGCATCACAGGTCACAGGGCTAGTGAGGGACACAGCTGGGACTAAAATCTAGGTCTGTCCTCTCCCATTCTCATCACTGTACCACATACTGCTTCCCTGACCCCGAGGATGCCCTCCTCCTCCGGCCAGGTGCTCTTCTGTTCTCTCCATCCTCCCTACCACACTGGGTTCTCAGAAGAAACCCCAACACTAGCTGCTGGGTCTCACGTGCCTTTAGACCACCGTGTTCCTTTCCCCAAGTCATTTGTGTGCTATGTCTGTTCTTAGTAGCATTTGTTTAACTGTGAGTGAGAGCAAACCCTAAAGAACCATAGGCTAAGCCAAATGGGACATGTTTAATTTACCTGTTATGAAAATGAAATCTAGAGGCCAGCACAATAGTAATAATAAGTAACTATTATTAATTATTGTAGTATTATTAGTAATCATATGTTAGTAGTAGTAGTAGTAGTAATAGTAGTAATTATATTAATAATAACTAACAAGTATGGGCTCTCCTGCCATGAGGAATCTGGGTTCTTTCTCTCTTGTTCCACAATACCAACATACACTTCTGCCTCATAGCCCAACATGGCTATTTGAGCTCCAGGTATCATATCTATATTCCACCCAGCAGTGTGGAGGAAAGCTGAAGAGGGATGGTCCTTTCTTCTAAGAATATATTTTATCCTTTTATCTTTATCTCTTTTTTCACTTCATTCCTCATTTTTCTCTACCCTGGGGCAAACAGTGTCCTTCCTCTCCACTTTCTGGTTTTTATCACAATCTTCTGCAATCTCCCTCTGATCTTGAGAATGGAAACTGGAGCATAAGCAACATGGTAAAGAGCAATCTTGCATTCCAATAAGCAAGATATTTAGCAGTTTGCAGGAGATTTAGTTGTAAATGGAGCAAAATATGAACAAATTCCACTTCAACTGTTTGCTTATACTCCCTCTTATCCTTACCTTCTTTTTCTTTTTTAAAAATTATTTATTTATTTGAGAGAGAGAGAAAGACACGAGTGGCAGGAAAAGCACAGGGAGAGGGAGAGAGAGGGACTCTCCAGCAGACTCCCTACTGAGCATGGAGCCTGAGGCAGGGCTCATTTCAAAACCCTGAGAACATGACCTGAGCCGAAATCAAGGGTCAGGTGCTCAACCAACCGAGCCACACAGCTGCCCCCCTATCCTTCCTTCTTTCCAAATCCCCCCAAAGCCCCATCTCTCTGTGTCTGCAGTTGAATCTCATGCAAAAAAGTTTCAGGCATTGTAGGTGACCAGTCTGAGATGGTGCCCATGAGACGGCAGCTCTGAATCTGGGAGCTCTTGCTGCCAGAGATAAACGACATGTGTGGGTTGCTTCTCTTGGGCACACACTTCTCTGCTCAGATTCAGGTATCCCACAGCTCAGGCTGGATTAGGCTTTCCTGCAGTTAATAATCCTAAGTAAAATAACCTCCTTCTAATCGTGACTCTGTTCTATCTGTTGAACTCATCAAATATCTTCAAATGTTTTATTATTCTTATTTTCCTTATTCTAAAGGCAACCTGACACTTGTTCTTCCCCCATTTTAAGCAGCCAGACGGGTTCTTCCAATCTGGGCAGGTTTGAGCCACCATCTTGCTGAGGCTGTGGGAAGCTATGAATTGTGGAGATTGGGAGGGAAGTTAAAACTGGAAGAGAACCTGGGGCACCTGGGTGGCTCAGTGGGTTAAGGCCTCTGCCTTCAGCTCGGGTCATGGTCCCGGAGTCCTGGGATCGAGCCCCACATTGGGCTCTCTGCTCGGTGGAAAGCCAGCTTCCCTCTCTCTCTGCCTGCCTCTCTGCCTACTTGTGATCTCTGTCTGTCAAATGAATAAATAAATTGCCTTTAAAAAAAAAAAACTGGAAGAGAACCTGTACCCCTGGGGCTAATAATACATTATGTGTTAATTTAAAAAAAAAAAAAAAAAAGGAAAAGAAAACTGGAAGAGAAGCTGAGGCACCTGGGTGGCTCAGTTGGTTAAGCATCTACCTTTGGTTCAGGTCATGATCTCAGGGTCCTGGGATCCTGGGATCAAGCCCTGCATCAGGTTCCCTGATCCATGGGGAGTTTGCTTGTCTGTCCCTCTCCCTTTACTCTCCCCACCGACCCCAAACATGCTCTCTCTCTCTCACTCAAATAAATAAATAAAATGTTTAAAGAAATAAAAGACTGGAAGAGAAGCGAGTGAGTAGTCTAGGCCTAGGGAACACCCAGAAGTCATCGACCAACCTAGACCCTAACATTAGAAGCCAGGCAAAACAGGCGGGGAGCTAACGATGATCAAATACACCAAGGCCAGAGAAATGCAAGGAGGTGCCAGAGCTGAAATGGGCAATTCGTCTCTTCTCTACTGGTTTTCACAGCCACAGTTCTCTAGACCAACAGGGCGACAGAAAGGCAATGCAAGTCCTACATGCAATTTAAAATTTTCCAGTAGCCACCTTTTTAAAAAGTAAGAAGAAAAAGGTGAATTAAAATTTAGTAATATATTCTCTGTAATCAAATATACCCCAAAGAATGTCATTTCAAAATGTACCTCAGTATTTTTTAAAAACTGATTCATTGACTTTTTACATACTAGGTCTTCAAAATCTGGCATATATTTTATTTTTTTTAATTTTTATTTATTTTTTAATTTCTTTTCAGTCTACCAGAATTCATTGTTTATGCACTACACCCAGTGCTCCATGCAATATGTGCCCTCCACAATACCCACCACCAGGCTCACCAAACCTCCCACCCCCCGCCCCTCTAAAACCCTCAGACTGCATATATTTTACACTTATGGCAAGTCTCTCTTTGGACCAGCTACATTTCAAGAGCTCAGTAGCCACATGTGGCCAATGGCCACTATGCCAGACAGTGCACATCCAGACCCTCTGCCCCAAGTCGGGTCCCGGAACCAGCACCATCAGCCTCATCTGGGAGCTTGTGAGAACTGCCGAATCTCGGGCAGTTCCATGGAACTAGAATGTGAATTCTAACCAGATCTTCAGGTGATAGGCACTTATGAGTTCAAGAAATCCTACCATAGGCAAAGGCAGCAGTCCTTTAGAAGAAAATGTCATGTGGTGAGTGTTTCCCGAGGTATCAGCATCACCACAGAAGTGGCAGAGAGGGGGTGCAAAATTTCCTCACTCCTCTGGTTGGTGGCTAAGACAAAAATAACTAACTAGCATCACAGTTGACTAATGAATTGCTCCAAGTGCAGCGGTCTGAAGACTCCTCTCACTGTCTCTTCAGCAGCTGAAGACCATGGTGCCCAGTAACCTGGGATCAGCCTCATAAAAGGCTTAAAACCCTAGTTCTTTGAGCAAGGCAGAAAGGATGGACAGAGTCAGAGGGAATATGTAGAACAGAATCACTGTCACCCCCAAAAGAACCTCTCCATGGCCTGCCATGGCAGCTAAAATCCTTACCATTTGAATTAGACCTTTGGACTGTGGCCTTCCCTTGGGAAGCCCAAGACAACCTGAAAAGCTCATCTTTGGGAAGGAGTACCCCACGGAGGTCTACCTACACCATAGTGAGAATTAGCTTGTAGCACACAGGGAGGAGAGGAGCAGGAAGCCGATCCTTGGACAGGAAGAGGAAAAGTTCTGAGGTATTAAATGTGCAACTACTGACCCCAAGGGAGGATAGAGGGCACGTCAAGGGACAGCAGTGAGTCATCCGAAGCAAAGTCCACAAACCTTCATCTTGCTTCAGTTTGCTTCGTTGTGAACCTCCTACATGATTGCCATGAAAAAATCCGTGTTAATCCCCTCAGTTCGGAGGTCACTAGGCAAGCCGAGAAGCTTCTAGTCCCTCAGGCGCAGGAGGTGGTGGGGTTGGGGGGACACGATGGTGAGGAGGGCGGGGGCGTTCAGTAAGTGTGTGTGGAATCCAGTGATAATGCTGGCTCTGGGCCCCAGAGAGGGAGACAGACACAGACGTAGAAGGGGATCTAGGGAACACAGAGCAGAAAGAGGCGAGGCCACAAAGAAGACATGATGTGGGTGTGTGAGTGTCCTGCAGGCGTGGCAGCAGCAACCACACTCCTGCTATGTTTGGAGGAGGAGGGGGAGGCAGTGGGGGCCCACGGCCAGGTGGGCACAGGAAGCCGGGCTGCCCTTCCGGCCCTTGGCCCTCATTAAAGGTGAGTACCCGGGAAGGGCAACAACGTAAGACTTCCCCTAGCACACATTTGTTAGCAGAGGCCGGGAGGAGAATCAAACAAACACCCCTGCGAGTAAATCAGTCACTGTTTGAGCAGGTGCCCTTTTCCAAATGGAATTGCGTGTGTTATTTTTAATATCTCTTGTCCATCTGCTCCGGTTGTTTCCTCTGACCCAAATTGGAAGGCTCCGCGTATTACCTGGATGGAGATTTGACCATGCAGTCACCTTCGCAGAGCTGCAGGGACGTGCTTGGCTTCTCTAATACACAAACCCCAGGAAGTATAAATAGAAATGTTGCCTTTATTTGTAGACTTAATGCTTATGGGGAAGCTGGCTCAGAGGCATAAAAGCTTACCTCTTCCAATTCACTGAACTTTGGGCCCATAATTCTTGCAGTTCAGAAAATTAAATAGAGGTCAGCAATTTATGCCTAAGGTACCAGAGGTAGAGAGCCAAAGCAGGGCTATTAAACCCGGCAAATGTGCTTATGCGCTTTCAATTTTCTCATGTTGTTTCTGTCGGGGTCTTCCACAACCAAATTGCTGCTGGTTTATGGATTGAAAAACCTCAGAGTGAGAGACAGCTTTTCTTCAGCACCTCTGCCAAATGTCAGAGCTGGTTGAGAGCCCGGGAAGGCCTCAGCCGGGACGTCTCTGGGGAGCCCAGGTCCCCAGATACAGACGGGCCGCCATTAGCATCGACTTCCGTCAGCGCCCAGATGCACCTGAGGGCCGGCTCAGGTCCAGTGGAGGTTCCATAAAATACTCAAGACTACCCACTCGGTTTTATACTTGTAGATTTTTTATGACAGCCACACTCCAGTTGGAAATAAAGGCCTGGGGATTAGTATAAAGAGAAACACTGATGCCTAAAACCTCTGATCAATGTCAGATATTGGTCAGTTGTTAGTGACCTTAGCACATCCTTATAAAGGAGCTCCCAGAAGAGCTAGAAAGGAAAGCTCCTTGGTCTCCCTGTGAAGGCAGAACAGTGACCAGTGCGCTTGAGAACATTGATTGGAACTCTAGATTTTGTAGGACAGCTTGGAAAAGGCAAATACTACTTGAAGAGACATCCTTCGCGCCATATCCCCAGCACCTAGGAGAGGTTCTCAGTAAATACTGGTGGACTCCGAGACTACAATTCCAGGCTTACAGCTGTATTTACACCATGCTTATGAACATCTTAAACATCCTAACACCCAGACAGAGCCTTTTTTTAGATTCCATCCTCATTCAGAAAGTCATGAATCTGACAGCCTTGGCCTTTGACACAATACACTGAAAACCAATGATGGTGAACCTTGAACTTCCCACAGGGTCAAGTTGGACTAACTTACATCAACAGTAATGCAGAGCTTCTGGAAGCAGGCAGGATCCAAGTTGGACCTGGTCTGCCTGCCTGCTGCTAGGAGCCATGTTGTTGCAAACACTCCTGTTTACATCAAAAGCGCTCCATATTTGCTTGGCAAATAATTTAATACAAATTAGAACATTCAGTTCCAGTTTGGCCTGGTAGCCTCATGTAGTCAGAGCTAAAACTTCAGTTGCCTTTTATGAACTACCGAAGTGGCCTAAGGTACTAGGCCTGATGAGACTTTCATGTGGTCACAGAATTGATTCTCCCAGTTGGAAACAAGAAGTAGAGATGCAAGAAACCAGAAAGACGAGAAGTAGGAAAAGAGCTTCCTTAGCCCAGGAAAGTTCTGGATTCCAGCTCTTAAGGCCCCATTTCTTATACCAGTCCAACCCCAGCATCTGAGAGAAGTTCATGAAATAAACACCCCTAATACAGACTCATGCGTTTTTCCATCTCTTAGAATTTACAAAGAAATTAAGACCCAGAGATTTGAAGTGACTTATCCAAGACCACAAAGCTATTTGGTAGAAGTTTTTGTTTCTCTGTCTCAGTCTCTTCCTACCACAGGACAATTTGAGGGGAAAAGGAGACTCTCCTACAATCCTCTAAAGATGTAGCTGGGTCTTACGCTTCATAGATCTCACAGCTGACTTGAGACAGAGTTCAATGTGCAAGGAAAGAGGAAGGTTTCACTTCCCTCGGTCGAAGTTACAATTCCTCGGTCTGGCCATGCCAAATCATCTTGTCTCCCAGGACTGCGGGCAGTAGAGGGGATCTGGGGCCCACTGAGCAATGTTCTAAGAGCAGGTAACTCACCGGCTCCTGAGTCGGGGGGAACTGTGAGCCTCATTTTCTTGTTCAGTGCATGTGACATGCCCATTTGCAAAAATGGAAGAGAGAAATTTCCAGAATGTGTGTGAAGTAACGTTGGGATTTTTAGCCAGTTCCTGTGCATCAAGCATTGGAATCTCTCCAGGCCATTGGTATTACTTCTCCTGGCATTAAAGAAGGGATGAGAGAAGAAAAACTCTAAAGAAATACGGCACAGATGGCAAAAATCAGAAAAAAGAAAGAAAGAACGAAAGAACGAAAGAACGAAAGAAAGAAAGAAAGAAAGAAAAGAAAAGAAAACTTGGCTTCAAGAGAAAGTAACTAGCGACATGGATGTGAACATGCTGATCAAAAAGGCAAGTGGCTATCTTGCAGAATTAAAAAAAAAAAAATTCTGGTGCTGGATCACCATGCCGGCAAATGTTCCACGGTACTGAAAACAGAGCTAGCCACAAAACCATTTTTTCTCCAGGTTTTCTGTTTGGGTTGGAGGATGCAACATCAAGGGCACATTTGGAGAAGATGTGTGCGGTAAGGGAAGGCAGAGCTCTAGCTCCTACAGCAGTTCTCCAGGCTGAGAGCTGCTCTCCTTCCCTCCTCCCAACACCAGCCCCCTGCGTTCTCCCCAGGATGGAAGACAATGCCTGACAACCCGGGTAACTGACATCCCAAGCACTTCTCCGCACAGACCTGGGGGAGCTCAGCAGAGCAGATCCAGAGAGTCCGTTGACTGCCTGCCTGCCCTTGTTACGTGCAGGCTGGAAGGAGAGCCTCACAATGGGGTTCCACCCCCGGGGAGCTGTGTCCTGACATGTGGATGAAGCTGACTTCTGATCATTCTCACTGATCAGAGAGATCAGTCTCTGGCTCTTTCTGAGACTTTCAGGGGCAGTCTCAGAAGGAAAGGGGTTCCTGGCCCCACTCTCACATTTCCCACCTGATTTTCCCACCATAAACACACTCCATCAGATTAGCTTTCATCCCAATTCTATATCACACGCTAGGGAAAACTTAAACATGTGTCTCTTTCTTTAATCCTCTGCAGCATGTCAACAAATATAGACAGAGCGCCTACTATGTGCAGACTTGCACGCTAGGTTCTCTTGGGGGCTATAAGAGATGCAGAGCATGTGTCCGGCCCTCGAGGAACCCTCCTGTAAGCAGAATGAGTTCCTATAGTGGTAACTGAAGGCAGGGGACAGTTAACTGCAGGAGATCAGAAAGGCTAGATCAAGGATGCCTTCCTGAGTACTTGAAGGATAAGGGAGGATGGGAGAAGGGCTTTCCAGGAAGCAGGCACAGCAGCGGACAGGTGCTGAGAGGTGGGAAAGCATGGGGAAGCCCTCCCTGGTTGGGCATGGTAACGTTGAAGAAGTTATGGACTATCAGCCAGAAAAGGTGGGTTAGGGCTAAAAGCAGGAGTCTCGAGTGTCAGAGACTGAGAAATCTGGACTGGAAGGAAGGGAAATGGGTGCTATAGGCTAAGTCAAGTCAACCGATGAAACAAAGAAATAGCTGCATCCAAAGGTTCATTGGAACGGACAAATTGTTCATTTCATTTTCACTCAGTGTTTGGGACCACTGTGCCTCTGAAGGTACTGTAAATGGAAAGAAAACCACAATCTGGGCCGGAGAGATCTGTATTCAAGTAGTGATTCTACGATGATTTGGCTCTGGACCTTTGGGCTAGTCTTTCCAGCTGGGATGAACTAGCTTGCCTCCTTAGGTAGAAGAAGCATCGTATGTCCTCTTTTTCCAAGTCAAATTGAATCTGCCTCTGGATCTTCACTAGCAGGAAAGAAATGTATTCCCTGCAATATTTGGGGGTGAGGGAAGATCAGGGATGAGCTGCTCCTCCATGGGAATGTTCAAGAATCTCCCAAGACTTGTGTATCCACAGACATGGCGAAGGGCCTCTGTTCTTTAGTCTGTCTTGGGCACCCTGAGTTCTTTAAGTCTGAGCCCCGGGGGTCCATTTGAAGGTGGAAGCCTCCATTTCCTCTGTACCAAGCCTGTCATGATGATCTTTCATTATAGATCCCCAGACAGGGCAGTACGGGGTGACAGGTGAGGTGTGCAGGAAGCAAGCCTTTCAGTACTAAAATCCAGAAAACTAGGATGAGTTGGGCACCCGGCCTGACACTCAGTGTCTAAACCAATGGGTGTTCACGTGCTGACCCATGAGAGCCCTCGTCCACCCAGAGCTCTGTCAGGGCGCACGACCCTATCATCTCTCAAACCCAGTTCTGCTTCTTTAAACCAAAGCCTCAACCTGAGTAAGGCATTTCTTCTGAATACCTGTCAGCTTCTTTTTTGGCTTCAAAACAAAAAAATCATCAATTCCAGAAGCATGGGAGTCCAGAAGCCTGAACACACAGGCCTGATGATTCTATCCCTAGGTAAGAGGAGGAAGGTGTGGAGATAAAAGCAAAGGAACAAATTACTCATTTGTTCTTCAAAGAGATTAGTCCATCGTCCAGTCAAAAATAACACGTGGAGCATATACTCTGTGCCAATCATTGGGCTGGACGCTTGACATATGGTGGGGCAGAGACACACAAGAGCCCTCCCCTCACTGAACTTGCATTTTATCGTTATTCTGAAACAAGACCTTTTCCCTCAGCCACCTGGTCTGGAGCTCTCCTGTTAGAGGTTGGGGTGACAGCAGCAGAGGCTGGAGATCAAAGGGAGGGTGACTATATTAGTCAGGGGACGGTCACTGCTGCAACAATTCTCCCCAAAATCTCTGTATCATAACTCAGTAGAAGTTTATTTCTCCTAGAGTCTCTCTGATAAGGATTCATACAATCATTCAGAGCTTTCTCTGAATCTTCTAGGGCTTCTTGTCTGCTGCATACAGCCTACTGATGGGAAAAGAAAAAGAACCCAAAGGATTATACTGGGGATTCTTAATGGGCTAAGTTCAGAAGCGGACCCACATTCGATTAGCCAGATCTCAGTCACATGGTCACACCTAACAGCAAGGGATGCTGGGAAATGTAGTGAAGGTGTGCATCCCCAAGGAAAAGGCAATGGGGTTTGGTGAACATCCAGAAGTCCTTGCCAGGGTGGGCCATTGGATTTTAATGGCAGCAATGTCCTAGAGACTATCAGCTCTTAGAACACTCCATCCACAAAATGGAAGCCTCCAGAGACAGGTTCCTTTGCAGGATTGCTGTGAGGACTAGAGATGCACGCAGAGCTCCTGGGCCACAGCTGCTGAAGAGACACAGCAAGGTGGGGTGACACTGATATGACCTCAAGCTCCGGTTACCGGCTCCAGGTCACTGGCCAGGTCTGGAAAAACAGGCTGGAGAGTCCGTCCACGCTGCCCACGGAGAAGTAAGCACACACACACAGATGGGTACATCCTGAAGTCATGCACATTCAGGGTGTCGGGAAAATTCAGCATGATGGCAAGGGATTCTTCATGTCGAGGCAGGACGTTGCTGCATTTGCTCCTAAGAGGCTGCCTCCCCATGCTCACGTTTGCTCTCCCTAGTCTAGGGGCGAGGCTGATGTGAGACAGGAGACACCCTGTGCCAAGAAACCCGGAGAAGAGATTCAAAAACTCTTCCTTCCTCACCTGGGCAACGTAGGGGAGTTACAAAGAAAGCACCACACCGCAGGACCCCTGACAGGGCCTTTTCCCCACCTTCTAAGAGTAAAGAAGAGGAATGGCGGTGAGTCTAGTCTGGTCCAGGTTTCTTGTGTTTGATTTTCCTCTCACAGAGGGACAGAGCAGGGGAGAGAGACCAACACTGGCCATCTTTGCTGGAAACTGTGTGATTTTAGTAGGGTATAAAGTGATAGAGTGAAATGTTATTACTATAACAACGGACATCACAACTGCTCTTTGGAGGGCAATTGTCTTTACTCAGTAAATACCCTGATAAGCAGCTTAGGACAGAGAGTGAGAAATTGAGCAGAATAAATAGATAGATGACTGCTGTACATGAGATGAAAGGAACTTGGTTTCCAGCTGAAAGATGGAAGGGTGGAAGGAAATATGGCACAGAATGAGCCTCTGCCTGTACTTGGAATGCCAGTGTTTGTGAAGCCCGAGTGGCCGAGCACCCAGAGACATTTTTAACAGTGAGGACAGATTCCAATTCAATTTCAAGTTTGTACTGCTACAATTTAAAGTCCTCTTTTTATATTCCCAGACTCCTTATGAAAATCAATTAATCAGGGGCACCTGGGTGGCTCAGTGGATTAAAGCCTCTGCCTTCGGCTCAGGTCATGATCCCAGGGTCCTGGAATCGAGCCCCACATCGGGCTCTCTGCTCAGCAGTGAGCCTGCTTCCCTTCCTCTCTCTCTGCCTGCCTCTCTGCCTATTTGTGATCTCTGTCTGCCAAATAAAATGTAAAAATAAAATCTTAAAAAAAATCAATTAATCACAAAAATTGCTTTGATAAGTAGAAACTATGGCATTGAAGAGGAGGCTTACATTTCATATTTAGGTTGACATTTTGTGAATTGAATTTTGTGTTTAGGCTAATATTACATGAAACAGTAACAGCATAAAGGGGACAATGAGACAACCCATAAATGGAGGAAACAAGAGTTTAGAGCCAGTGCTAAAGAGGAGAGAGTAATTCCTGTAGAAATTCACAGTAATCCTGGGGAAGCTTTGACTTTACATGACATGTGAAGTTGGAGATTTGATCCAATCTCATCTAGATCTCAAGAAGAGAGGACCCAGCTGACATCAAGGTTACAGACTAATAACAAAAGTCTGCACAGGCTGGGGTTCTCTTGCTCAAGTCTACTCACCATTGTGTAAACTCTAGGTCTCACCTTCACTTCCATAAAGGTCTCCCCAAATCTTTCTAGAATTTCATCAGGTGCACGTTGCCCATGTATGTAAGATTAAGGACTACCTGCCTTCCCTCAGCGACCCTCACTTCTCCTCCTTCCCTGTTTGTCCCGTGGGAGTACCTTCCCACTGGCTGCTGGTCTACATCTTACTACCAGTGTTGCTTCCAGTTGCCATCCACCCCTCCCCTGACTAAGCTGCACTCCAGTGAAGTCAATCACCTCTCCAAAGTGTGGTGATCCCACGTTTTGATTATCTATTTCTGTGTAATGAGCCACCCCAAAACTTAGTAGCTCAAAAAAATAACAACGTATTATTTCTCGTGATCCTGTGTATTGATTGTTTCTTCTGCTTCACTTGGTGGTGGGGCACTAGGATAACCAGATGATCAAAAATGGCCTCATTCCCAATGGCTGGATATTAGTGCTGGATGTAGACTGGGAGCCCAGCTAGGGCTACGGACTAGGGGCTTTTGTTTCCCTCCAATTTGTCTTACCACATGGTTTCTTGGGATTGTTCATGGTATGGTGGCTGAGTTCGAAGAAAGGGGATAGAAAAAGCTATAGATATTTTAAGGTCTGGCCTCATAACACCATCTCCGTCACGTTCTATTGGTAAAGTCCAAGAGGAGGGAAAATATGCTCCACTTCTTGTTGGGAAGAATAGAATGGCAAAGGGAAGAAGAAAGTTGTAGTCACTTTAATCTACCACTCCCCCCCTACACTTGCACTTGCTCTCTCTCTCTCTCTCTCTCTCTCACACACACACACACACACACATATACACTCCTTATATTAAATCCCAGAGTACCCTCTACTTCCAACCTCATGCAAAGTCTGTATGAGAACCCCTTGGTCTATTCTATTGGCAGCTCCCTAATCCTTAGAAACAGATCCAGGAGAATCTGGTAACAGGACCAGTTTTCTGAATTAATCATTCCCCGACAAGCAGTCTCCTCCCTAAACTCCCTCGCCTTTCAGTCACTCACCCTTCCTCCTATCATGGGGCTGGTGTGTTCTTTTGAAGCTTTCATTTCATTGGCTTACTCAAAAACTGAGCTCACCTTAATCAGAAAGATATGAATGTGCCATCTCTGATAAGAGGCTAACTGTGAAATGTCTCTACTACTTATCCAGCATTGGCACAGAGATGACAAGATCTTCAAAGTGTCATGATAGCTGTAAATTACTGGAAGTTTCCCAACTGCAACTCAGTGCAGCAATTCTGCTCTCTGAGAGCCACTGCCCCCTCCTGCCCTGGGTAGGATTTGTATGACATTTCTCCAGGAAGCTCCCAATTGACTTAATGCCTTAGGAGAGGGGAAAACAACCTTAACTTGATGATGGCAAAGGCCTCCAGGATCTTGTAGGTCCTCTTTAGCATATGAAAGTTCTTTTGAAAGCCTCCCTTCCCCCCCCACCCCCAATTCCCAAGTGTATAATCAGCCATCCCTTACAAGCCAGGTGTAACCCCTCTTTCTGCCCACCAGTGTTGTTGCCGTCCTTCCATAAAACCACCTTTTTGCACCAAAGACATCTCAAGAATTCTTTCTTGGTCGCGACTCCCAACTTCACTCCACCAAACCTCGCCTATGTTCCAAAACTACATCAAGCCTGCCTTCCCATCCCACTGTTCCATTCTCACCACCATTGTATCTATTTTTCCTTCTGACTTCCTTGATGGATATTCTCAAGGGAATTCCAGATCTTCTCAAATCTTCTTTCTCAAATTTCATTTCTTTATTGCTCTGCAATTCTAGCACTTCTCAGTCTGTGGCCCTTTCCCTTGACAGGGGCTGGCCACCCTTCAATCCTTGAATGCTTTCTTCGTGTTCACAAGTCCTGAAGGCCCCTGACTTCCTCGTTTCCTGTGGCAAATTGTTCTGAGGTGACCTGACCAGTTAATGTAATTTCCTTATGTGCCTCACTCACTGACCTACAGAGAAGTGAAGCCTCTGGCTCAGCTTGGCTTCCAGTCATCTGTTTCAAATTGTATCGGTCCCCATATTAGCCACAGGCTTCGGTTTCACAGCCTGGGATGAGCCGTCTAGGGAGACTGGCTTCCCCGCCTTCCTCAACACCTCCAGCCTGAGAGGAGCTGTCATGGATATCCCTTCACATTGATAGTTTTCTTTTTAATATTTATAAACAAGAAAGTATTTTTCTCTCCCCCACTTGAAATGTATATATTCATTCATTAAAAGGCATTGACATTGCTGAGGTAATGGCCTGCCTGCAGATTTACAACAGGAACTATCTCACTGCCTGCAGGCCTGTGCGTTTTAATATAATTAAAAGGCTTCTGTTTGGAATCTTGGCTAATTAATATTCATGCTTTCCTCCTTCCACCTGCCATTCCCAATTTGCTGTCTTTTAGGAGATTGATCGTGGCCCAATTAATCCCACCACCAGTCAAAGCAAGCAGGCAGGGGAAGAAAGGAAAAAAATGCCATTTCAGTGTTGGCTTCTTAATGAGAAAAAAGCATTTTAATTAATGGAAGTAGTCTCCTGTTTAGGAGGAAAGTTGAGGAAGAGTCTCTACAAACCTGGGAATTTGGTAGGAATGGAAGAGTTGATCAGGGATTGTAGATAAAGTGCTCACGCTGGAGTGAGTTCAATTTATTATTCTTTAAGAGCTTTCACAAGTTTCCTGTGCCAGAAATCACAGAACAGGAACTTGAAGAAGCAGGTAATAGATTTTTTTCCTCTTTCTTTCTTTCTTTCTCTCTTCCATTCTTTCTTTCTTAAAGATTTTATGTATTTATTTGACAGAGAGAGACAGTGAGAGAGGGAATATGAGCAGGGGGCGCAGGAAAGGGAGAAGCAGGCTTCTTGCGGGGCTCAGTCCCAGGACCCTGGGATCATGACCTGAGGCAAAGGCAGACAGACGCTTAACAACAGAGCCACCCAGAAGCCCCAGATTTTTTTTTTCCTTAAGGAAAATGAAGTGAAAATGGTGATGAAAGTTGTCACTATTCAGTACCTGAGAAAACCATCCACACAAAAGTGGTTCACTTTCTGGGGCCTTTGAGAGTCAATCAGATTCCTACACTAGTCACATGGTCACTTGCTTTCCTTTGCTTCTGCCAGCCTTTAACACCAAAGTTTACAAATGGAAACTGTTTTGCCTTAAAAAAAAAAAAAAAATAGGGGCACCTGGGTGGCTCTGTCAGTTAAGCACAAACTCTTGATCTCAGCTCAGTCAGCTCAGGTCTTGATCTAAGGGTCATGAGTTCAAGCCCTGTATTGGGCTCCATGCTGGATGTGGAGCCTGCTTAAAAAAAAAAAAAAAAAAAAAGACTAGAGAAGGGGCCATGAAAAGTGATGAGGATAAGTGTATTAATGATTAAACTTTCCTCAGATCCATGAAAGCAGACAGAGGGGAGAAATAAGCTTTCTCTATTTGACTTCAAAGCATAGAGGTGGGAATCTTGGCAGCATTGTGAGGACACGTTCAATAGCCGTGGACCTGAGCTAGAGGGACACATGAAGAAAGAGATGGCTCTAGGGCTCTGCCTTCCCCACACAGTCACTCTATCCAGTCCTGAGCGCCTCAAGGGCATGTGCTCTAGTGAAGAGAATGAGCCCAAGGAAAAGTCTCTCAAGCAGAGTGCCTCACACTCAAGCTGGCTGACATCGGCCAGTGGCTTCCCCATATGAGTCTCAACCATGAAATGGACAACAATGTCACCTTCAGAGGATTGTTGTGAGGACTAAGTGAGAAAAGGGTTTGAAAGTACCCTGTGTAAGGCTCAGTAAAGAGTCATTCTGGGGGCGCCTGCGTGGCTGCAGTGGGTTAAAGCCTCTGCCTTCAGCTCAGGTCAGGATCCCAGGATCCTGGGATCGAGCCCCGCATCAGGCTCTCCGATCGGCAGGGAGCCTGCTTCCTCCTCTCTCTCTGCCTGCCTCTCTGCCTGCTTGTGATCTCTGTCTGTCAAATAAGTAAATAAAATCTTAAATTAAAAAAGTCATTCCAGTTGTGTATCTATTGTGGAACGAAGTGCTGAAGTGACAGCTACTCCATGTTAGTGTGAAGACCACTTTCCCAGAAGGAATGAAGGAAGACAGGGCGAAGAGGAACACATTCTCTTGGCCACACAAATGTTTAACAAGTGCCAAAAGCCACAGTGGAGTTCATCATATTGAAGCCGGTCTCATCGGTACACTGGGCATTAAGAACGGAACAAAGAGAAGTTAGGGAAACAAGACAAAAATAAACCAAAAGCACTGGGTTTATGCAACAGGTACATGTAGTTTGTACTCTTGATGAGTCACCGGTCTGAGAAATCTGTTCAGGTTCAGAAGGAGATCCACGAACAGGCTACAGCTTAATTTTCCTTCCACCACAGTTGCTCCCATAGTGAGCTTGTGGCTTTTTACCTTTTAAAAAAATGTCTGAGCAATCACATCCTTCTGGATGAGATCACGTAGGGACTGTATTGCTGACCCATCCAACCAGAATGCCCTCTTACGGTTCCCAGCTATCAAACTCCCACTCATGCTTCAGGGCAGCTACAGTGTCCCCTCCTCTGAAAAGCCATCCTCATTAACCTGGTCAGAACTAATCATCTCTCTGGTGCCTGGGTGGCTCCGTTTGTTAAGCAACTGCCTTCAGCTCAGGTCATGATCCTGGAGTCCTGGGATCAAGTCCCACGTCAGGCTCCCAGCTCCATGGGGAGTCTGCTTCTCCCTCTGACCTTCTACCCTCTGGTGTTCTCTCCCCCTGTCTCTCTCTCAAATAAATAAATAAAATCCCAAAAAGAACCAATCACCTCTTACTTGGGATCCCCAAAGAATATTCCTGCTCCATTCACATCTGCCACTAAAGTCTCTCTATCTCAATTAATGATGAGGATGCTTACTAACAGTCATAGAAGACATTCCAAGTACCAAACACTGTGCTCAGTGTTTTATGAGCACTAGCTCTGTTAATCTTTGAAGGTGTATTTCTTTTTATTCTCCCCATTTTATTGATGAGGAAACTAAATTTTAGTGAATATCATGACTATCTTGCCCCTGGTCACAGAGCTGCTAAAACAAGATTAGGACCAAGGCAGTCAGACTCCAAAGCCCCCAGGTTCTTATTCATGGTTGTCTCTTTAGCAATGCTTAATATACATTAAGAGCTCAACAAAGATTTGCACAGAGAGTAAGGATCATTTTGATGGGATATGGAAGCACAACCAATCCAGGGGGCCAGTCTGAAATGGGCAAAACCTACTACAGACATGCATCAGAGGAAGAAGCTTTCTGCAGTCTGTCATCATTGCCACCATATTCCCACAGAGCCTTCTCTTTGGTCCTAGCCACACCTAAGACTTTATGCAAAGTCCAAACATTCCTTGAAATAGATTGAAACTGGGAAGAAGGCTGTGAAAAAACAAGTTTATACATCTTTTTTTCAGTCTTATATTTTGTCCAAATGTTATTTTTGGCAGTGAAATAGAGGTTGAGCCTAAATGATTGGAAGCTTGAGGGGGTTTCCCTACTGAGGTTTTGACTTATGACAAATCCGTAAGGTGAAGAGAAAGACTCCAGAGGCTGACCCGGGTTAAGGTATGAAGGATCAAGGCATATCTTGTGGTTTAAGAGAGTCATCCATAAAACTGTGGTAATAAACCTTTCTTGCCCATTCATGTGGAGATCCACATGTGTGAGAGCCCTTGGTGCAAGTATGCTGTTGGAGAGAGTTGTTAACAGCTGTGTCTCCTCCCAGATGTGCTCATTTCGGTTGCCTGTCTTTAATTGAGCCTTGGGAAGATGCTTGAAATGCAACATCTTCCTCCTCCTATGCTGCCAGCAGGAAGTGGACAGCTATATATCAGAGGATACAGTATGCAAATGAGAAGGGAGTAATGTAAAGGTTTCTATAGATCTTTCAGGGAAGAACTATGAGAAGCAAAATAGCTCATAGAGTTCACCTTTCTCCTTTTGGAGATGAGAAAATTGAGGTCAGAGTTAGGGAGTTTGTGGAATGAGGGATTGGCCAACTGGACCAACATAACATGGCAGATTCACGGAAGAGGCAGGATGGGAACTCAGCTCTTCTAGCTTCTACTGATATACTGCTGTGATTTCTTTTCTCAAAACGTAGGTTGTGTTTTCTATTTCAATAAATGTTTCATTCAGTAAGAAGTTAAGGGGGAGAAATTGTGAAGTTAAGAGAGAAGAGGTATATCTTCTCTTTGAAACAGATGAAGAGCCAGGGAAACACTTTGTTGCTGGTAGTAAAAAAAAAAAAAAAAGATGGGGGGGCTAAGAAGAAATTTCATTTAAAAATTTAGAAAAATATAAGCAAATAATGATTTATCCAAGAAGCTAAAGAATATGAGGAAAAAATAGGTAAGATCATTCACAATTCATGGAAGGATCCTGTCATGCCTAAATTTTGAAATTGCAAAAGTTCCTTAGCCTCCTGAGAAACATCTGGTGATACTGAGTTGCTCTTATTCATTTGTACAGAGACTGAAATGTCAAGGTTCCATTATGTTTTCATAGGGTTTTTTAAACTATTTTGACCAATTTTACTGAAGAATTTCCATAAACTAAAATGCCCATTTTAAGTGTATAGTTATGAGTTTGACAAATATAAATATGAGTGTGTGCATTTACATATATATATCAGTATAATAAACACTATAATAAAAACATAGACTATTTCCATTTCCCTAACAATATCATTCATATTCCTTTGGATCCTTTATATTCAAGCCCTCTACCCCTTGTTCCATCCAACCAATGACCTATTTTCTACTCCTTTATATTGGTTTTATCTATTCTTCAACTTCTTTTGAATGGAATGATAGCATAAGTACAATTTTATATTTGGCGTCTTTCACTTAACATGTTTTTGAGATTCATCTATGTTGTTGCACATATTAGTAGTAGTTCATTCCTTTTTTGTTGCTGAGTGGTGTTCACTGTATGGACATATCACAGTTTACCACCCAATGATAGATATTTGGGTTATTCCCAGTTTGAGACTTACAATTTGAGACTTATGATTTGGGTTACTATGAACATTCGTGTGCTTCTCTTCATGTGGACATTTTTTCTTTTCTCTTGAAATGGGATTATTGAGTCATATGATAAATATATGTTAAACTTCACAAGAAATTGCCAAATTGTTTTCCAAATTATTTGTAATATTTTGCATTCCCATCAACAATGTATGAACGCTCCAGTTGCTCTACAGCTGGAGCACTCTCCAGCTCCCCAACACTTAATGTGGTCATTTTTTACAATTTCAGTCCTAGAAGAGTTGTAGTGGAATGTCATTGTGGTTTTAATTACTTTTCTTGATGAGAAATAATATTGAGTATATTTTCTTGTGATATTGGCCATGTATGTATCTTCTCTTGCCAAGTGATATAGAATATTTTGCTTCTTTCAATTGAGCCATCCTTATTCTTGCTATCAGGTTAAAAGTGTTCTTTATATATCCTGGATACAAGTCCTTTCCTGATATAGATAATGTGAGCATTTTCTTCCAATCTGTGGCTTTTATTTTACTTTTACCTTTTAAAGAAAAGATTTTCATTTTAATTTTTTTAATTTTAAATGTTCATAATTTATGTTTTATGCTTTATATGTCAAAAAAATTTTATCTCAAGGTCATAGAGATGTTTCTCCCATTTTTCTCTGGAGTTTTTAAGTTTTATCTCTTAATATCAAGGTCTATGATCCATTTCAAGTACACTAATGTTTATTATATAAAGTATGTATGCAGAAAAAGCATTTAACAAATACAACATCCGTTCCTTATTAAAACTCTTCAGAGTATAGGGATAGAGGGAACATTCCTCAATATCATAAAAACTATCTATAAAAAGCCACAGTGAATATCATTATCAATGGGGAAAACCTGAAAGCTTTTCCCTTAAGATCAGGAACATGACAACGATGCCCATTCTCACCACTATTGTTCAACATAGTGCTAGAAGTCCTAGCCTCAGCAATCACACAACAAAAAGAAATAAAAGGCATCCAAATTGGCAAAGAAGAAGTCAAACTCTCCCTCTTAGCAGATGACATGATATTTTATGTGAAAACCCAAAAGACTTCACCCCCAAATTACTAGGACTCATACAGCAATTAAGCAATGTGGCAGGATACAAAATCAATGCACAGAAATTAGTTGCTTTTCTATATGCTAACAATGTAACTGTAGAAAAAGAAATTAAGGAACTTATTCCATTCACAATAGCAACAGAACCCATAAGATACCTAGGAATAAACCTAACTAAAGAGGTAAGGGATCTAAACTCTAGAAACTACAGAACACTTATGAAAGAAACTGAGGAAGACACAAAAAGATGGAAAAATATTCCATGCTCATGGATTGGAAGAATAAACATTGTTAAAATACCTATCCTGCCCAAAGCAATTTATACTTTCAGTGTTATCCCTATTAAAATACTATTGACATTTTTTAAAGAGCTGGAACAAACAATCCTAAAATTTGTATGGAAGCAGAAAAGACATTGAATGGCCAAGGGAATGATGAAAAAGAAAAACAAAACTGGGGGCATCACGTTGCCTGATTTCAATCTATATTACAAAGGTATGATCACCAAGACAGCATGGTATTGGCACAAAAACAGACACATAGACCAATGGAACAGAATAGAGACTTCAGAAATGGACCCTCAACTCTATGGTCAACTAATTCCTGATTTGACAAACCAGAAAAAAATATCCGATGGAAAAAAGTCTCTTCAATAAGTGGTTTTGGGGAAAATTGGACAGCTACATATAGAAGAAACTAACTGGACCATTCCCTTATACCATACACAAAGATAAACTCTAATGGATGAAATACCTCAGTGTGAGACAGGAATCCATCAAAATTCTAGAGGAGGGGCACCTGGGTGGCTCAGTGGGTTAAGCGTCTGCCTTAGGCTCAGGTCATGATCCCAGGGTCCTAGGATCGAGCCCCACATTGGGCTCTCTGCTCAGAGCCCTCCCCTCTCTCTGCCTACCTCTCTGCTTACTTGTGATCTCTCTCTCTGTCAAAATCTTTTTTAAAAATTAAAAAAAAATCCTAGAAGAGAACAAATCCTAGAGGAGAACATAGGCAGTAACCTCTTTGACATCAGCCACAGTAACTTTTTTCAAGACAAAGAGAAGTGAAACAAAAGCAAAATGAACTTTTGGGACTTCATCAATATAAAAAAGTTTCTGCACAGCAAAGGAAACAGTCAACAAAACTAAGAGGCAGCCCACGGAATGTGAGAAGATATTTGCAAATGACATTACAGATAAAGGGTTGATATCCAAGATCTATAAAGAACTCCTCAAACTCAACACTCAAAAGACTAATAACTCAGTCAAAAAATAGGCAGAGGATATGAACACACACTTCTCCAAAGAAGACATACAAATGGCTAACAGACACATGAAAAAATGTTCAACATCACTAGCCGTCAGGGAAATACAAATGCAAATCAAAATCACAATGAGATACCACCTTACACCAATCAGAATGGCAAATATTAACAAAACAGGAAACAACAAATGTTGGTGAGGATATGGAGAAAGGGGAACACTATTACACCGTTGGTGGAAATGCAAGGTGGTATAGCCACTTTGGAAAACAGTATGGAGGTTCCTCAAGATATTAAGAATAGAGCTACCCTACAACCCAGCAATTACACTACTTGGTATTTACCCCAAAGATACAGATATAGTGAAAAGAAGGGTCACCTGCACCCCAGTGTTCACAGCAGCAATGTCCACAATAGCCAAACTATGAATGGATAAAGAAGATGTGGTACACATATACAATGGAATATTATTCAGCCTTCAAATGATGAATACCCATCATTTGCATCAACATGGATGGAACTGGAGGGGATTATGCTAAGTGAAATAAGCCAAGCAGAGAAAGACAATTATCATATGGTTTCACTTCTATGTGGAACATAAGTAATATCCCAGAGGACCACAAGGGAAGGGAAGGAAATCCAAAGGGAAAGAAAACAAACAGGGAAATGAATCATGAGAGACTATGGACCCTGGAAAACAATCTGAAGGTTTCAGAGGGGAAGAGGGTGGGAGGAGGGGGTAACAGGGTGATGGGTATTGAGGAGGGCACATGTTGTGTTGAGCACTGGGTGTTATATTTAACTAATGAATCACTGAACACTGCACCAAAAACTAATTATGTACTATACAGTGGCTAACAACAGTGGTTAATTAAAAAAATAGGAAAATAAATAATAAAAAATAAAGTATATATATTTATTATATTTATATATATTATATAAAGTATATAAATGCTGACTTTTTTCTATGTTAATATTAGTTCCAGCATAATTTGTTGAAAAGATCATCCTTCCTGGGGCGCCTGGGTGGCTCAGTGGGTTAAAGCCTCTGCCTTCGGCTCAGGTCATGATCCCAGAGTCCTGGGATCAAGCCCCGATGCGGGATCTCTGCTTAGCAGAGAGCTTGCTTCCTCCTCTTTCTCTCTGTCTGCCTCTCTGCCTACTTGTGATCTCTCTGTCAAATAAATAAATAAAATCTTAAAAAAAAAAAAAAGATCATCCTTTCTCCTGTTGAATTTCCTTGGTTCCTTTGTCAAAAGCAATTGACTATATATGTGGTGAATCTTTATCTGGACCATTTTGTTTCATGAACGACATGTCCGTACATGAATATCACACTGTCTTGAATTCTGTAGTTGTGTAGTAACAACTGAAATTATGTAGTGCAAATCTTTACCTACTTCATTTTACTTTTTCAAGAATTTTTTGGCTATTCTAGGCCTTTTACATTTCCATATAAATTGTAGAAGGACTATGTCAACTTATACAGAAAAGAACCATGATTGGGATTGCACTGAATCTGCAGATGAAAGTATGGGATTTGTGATTTACATACAAATGCTGAGACTTTTAATTCATAAGCATGATATACCTCTCAACTTTTTAATTTCTCTCATCAATGCTTTGTAGTTTTCATTCACAAATATTGAAAATATTTTGCTAAATTATTCTTAAGTATTTTATGATTTCATGGGTTTTTGTTACTACGGTAGTGGTATTGCATTTTGAGTCCACTTTTCCAATTATTTGTAGCTCATATGAATAAACACAACTGATTTCGTTATCAATCTTGTATCCCGTGACCTTGCTAAATTTACTTATTTGTTCTAATAACTTTTTATTTTCCATATTACTTAGGGCTTTCTATAATACCATTGTAATGGTTTGCTAGGTCTGTTATAACAAATGCCACACACTGGGTAGCTTAAACAATAGAAATTAATCTCTCACAGTTCTGGAGATTAAGGTATCAGCAGATTCGTTTTCTTCGGGGGACTCTCTCCTTGGTTTAGAGATGGAACCTTTCTGCTATGTCTTCGCATGTTGCTTTCTTTGTGTATGCAAGCTCCTGGTGTCTCTTTGCGTCCAAATTTCCTCTTCTTAAAGGACACTGGTCTGACTGGATTGCAGTCCACCTTAATGGTCTCATTTTAACTTAATCACTCTTTAAAGGCCCTGTCTCCAAATACAGTCACAAGGCTAGGAGCTGAGAGCTTCAATACACAAATTTTGAGGGACACACTCAGCCCATAACAACCATCAGGTTATCCACAAATAAAATACATTTTCTTCCTCCAGCCCATAGTAACCATAATGTTATCCAGAAATAAGAACATTTTCTTCCTCCTTTCTAACTGTGTGCCTTCTATTTCTTTTTCCTGCCTTATTATACCATCAATAACATGTTAGATAGAAGTGGTAAGAACAAACTTTCTTGACTTGTTCCCAATCTTAGGTGGAAAAGTACTTTCTTGCTCCCCAATTAAGTATAACATTCACTGAAGGTTTTTGTAAATGTCCCATTAAGTCAAGTTAAGAAAATGTACTTCTATTCCTAGTTTGTTGGGGGTTTTGATCATGAACAGGGGTTGCATTTTTTTTCAATTGCTTTTTCTGTATCATAACCCTGGTAACACACCTTGTTCTGAAATCTACTTTTTCTGATATCAGTATAGCAGGTGGAGTGGTCATTTGATTAGTGTCTTTAAGGTATATCTTTTTCCATCCTTTTACATTTAACCTATTTGTGACTTTATATTTAGGGTTGACTTTCTGAAGCTAACATAAGAAGAACAAGAACAATTAGTTCTTGTCATTTTATCCATTCTGACAATGTCAGCCCTTTAACTGAAGTGTTTAGAGTTCACGTCTAATATGATTGTTGATTTGGTTAGGCATTAACTGACTATCTTGATAGTGTTTTCTATTTGTCCCATTAATTCTTTCTTTTTTCCCCTATTATTCTACCTTCTTTTGGATTAAATATCTTTTCTGATTAGATTTTATTACCATTATTGGCTTATTAGCCACACCTCTATGCTTTTTAGTTTTTGGTTTGTGCATATGCATGTGTGCTGCTTCTTGGGTTTAAAACATACATTTTTAACTTACCACAATCTATACCTTCAAATGCTATTACACCCCTTATGTCAGTATGCTTCCAGTTCCTCCTTCCCATCCTTTGTGCTATTATGTATTTTACTTCTGCATGTATTAAAAACCTCAAAATATAATAATATTTTTTGCTTTACTTGATTATCTTTTTTTAGTTTTTATTTAAATTCCAGTTAGCTAACATACAGTGTGATATTAGTTTCAGGTGTACAATATAGTGATTCAACATTTCATACAATACTCGGTATTCATCTCAGCAAGTGCATTCCTTAATCCCCATCACCTATTTTACCCATCTCCCCACCCGCCTCCCCTCTGGTGACCACCTGTTTGTTCTCTAAAGTTAAGAGTCTCTTTTGTGGTTTGCCTTTTTTTTCTCCCATGACTGTTTATAGCAGTATTATCAACAATAGCCAAATTATGGAAAGAGCCCAAATGTCCATCGACTGATGAATGGATACAGATGTGGTATATATACACAATGGAATACTATTCAGCCATAAAAAAAGAATGAAATCTTGCTATTCACGATGACACAGAGCTAGAGAGTATACACTGAGTGAAATAAGTCAGAGAAAGACAAATACCATATGATTTCACTCATATTTGGAATTTAAGAAACAAATGACCCTAGTTGATTATCTTTTAAAGAAATCTTAAAATAAATATATCTGCTAAATTCATCCATACACTTGCAATTTGTAGGGCTCTTTATTTCTGCATATAGTTCTAAATTTATGCCTCAAGAATATCTTTTTAACAAACCTTATAGTTCAGTTCTTCTGGATACAAGTTGTTTTAAATTTTGTTTGTCTTAAGAGTTATTATTTCACCTCCATTTTTAAGCTTTTTCATTCTAGTTTGATAAGTACTGTTGTTCACTGTTCTTGTTCTGTTTTTGGATTTGGTTTTGATTTTAGCACTTTCATGATGCTGTTCCATTATCTTCTTGTTCATACAGTTTCAGATGAGAAAAATTATGGTAGAAGATCTTCATCCCTCTATCCATAACATGTTATTTTCCCCCTCCACCCGCTTCTTAAGATTTTCTACTTAGCACTGGTTTTTACCAATTTGGTCATATGATATGTCTTAATGAGGTTTTCTTTGTGTTCAGCATGTATAAAACTCCTTAAGCATTTCAACAAATTTGGAGTATTTTAAGCCATTATTTATTTAAATATTTTCTCTCCTCCCCTATCCTTCTGGGACACCAGTCACATATACACTAGAGTACTTGAAATTTTTCTGAAATTACTAGGCTCTCTCTGTTCAGTTTTGTTTCAGGTTTTTTTTTTTAATCTTAATGCTTCACTTAGGATAGTTTTTATTTTTATGTTTTCAAATTCACTATTTTCTCCTTCTGCAATGTCTAATCTGCTATAAATTCCACCAAGTGATTTTTCATTTTAGATGTTTTGTTTTTCAAAACTAAAGTTTCTATTTTTCATTTTTCTCATCATTGTGTTCAATTTTTCTTTAACTACTTATGTATATGTATAATAGCTATTTAAATTTCTTTGTTTATTAATTCAATCATATCTGTCATTTCCAGATGTGTTTCTATCAACTTATTTTTTTACTTAGTATGGATCATACTTTCCAATTTTCACATGATTGTAGTTTTTTAACAAATGCTGAAGTTTGTTATTTTTATGTAGTTGAATGCTGGATTTTGTTGCCTTCCTTTAAAGAGCATTTTACTTTGTTTTGACAGAATTATATTACTTAAAGATCTTTTGACAATTGTTTCTAAGCTTTGAGTAGTCTTTACTCCATGGCTAGTTCAGTCCCATTATTAAGGCATGAACCCTCTAGAGTCTCCACCAAATGGCCCAAGTTCTCAACAAGGACTCTCTGCTCTGGCTGCTCAGAATATGAATATCCTCCAGCCCAGATTTTGGGGGCATTTCTCCCTATATGTGCACAGAGAAGTCTTCAAAAACAGACCCAAGGGAATCCCTATGAAATTTCTGAGACTTTCTGTACAACCTCCTCCTTTCCAATAGTCTGTCCTGATAGTTCCAGTAACCTCAGTCTTCCTGATCTCTAATACGTACCTCTGCAACTCAGCAATTCTGCAGTGCTCTGTTTGGGCTCCCCCTCTTAGAACCCGGGTAAGGAAAGGGCCTCCTGTCATAAAGTTGGGCAATCTTAGGTCCACCTCAGTTGTTTCTCTACTTTCAGAAGTCATAGCCCCACACTACCTGTTTTCCGATATCTGAAACAGTTGCCTATGTATTCTGCCCGATTTTTTAAGTTATTTATGGTGGGGAGGGAAGTCTGGACCCAGTGACTCCATCATGGCCAGAAGGAGACATTTGTTCTCAATATGTTTTTGTTTGTTTTTAAAGCACAAAAATATTGATTACTTAAATCTGGGGACAAAATAGCCTAAAAGTGGTTGAAATGAATGAAAACATAATGAAATTAATAAATAGAATGAAAATGTTATACGTGTCAATGAATGCCATGTTATATTATTAATGGGGTTTTTGGTCATTTGATTTAATGAATTGAGGAGGAAGGAATTAGGAAAGACAGGTCATTGAAAAGCCATTTCACAGTCAGAAGGACTATTTTAATACAAATTGTCACATTCCTGACTATTCCTTAGGTTGCTCCCTATATCAGACAGGCTAAGTCATTATGTAGTTGCAAGTGACCTCCCAACAGCAGTTACTTAAAGTAACAGTTTTATTTTTCACTCAAGCTACCCATCCATTCTGGATAGGTCCATGGCATCTTCATTCCACAACCTAGCATTAGGAGTGACATCCACCTGGGACATACACACGTTTTATGAAAGAGGGAAAAGATACATAGCCCTCTATAAGATGGCCCTTACAACTTCTGCTTTGAAATGTCACAGTTCTGACACTGCATTGACCAAAGCAAATCACACGCCCATGCATTACTTCAACAAGTCAAGGATAGAAAATTCTTCAACAGGGAAGGCACCATAGGGAAGATTAAGGTATTTTATGAATATTAATACAACCTACTATACTCCTACACACAGCATCTTTGTCTTGGATTAGCTCCTAGAAAATAGCTAGACAGCATCAGGAAATGTAGCTAAGCACTTAAATGTGGCTTCCATCCTGGAAATGCACAAAGTCTAGGCTTAAATGACTACTGTGAGCTATTAAAAGAGTAATGGGAATCTATATCTGCTAATATGTGAAGATCTCCAAAACTATGTTAAGTGAACAAAGATAAGATACAAACTAGTGTTTATCATATACTTTCATTTGTGTAAAGAGGAGCATATTTTATATATCTGCATGTGTGTGTGTGCATGGCAACATTCTAAAAGAATGCACAGGAAACAGATGCTTCTAAAGTAATATGCAGAAAAATGTTTCTCTGAAACAGAACATGGGAGTCTAGACTGGGAAAGCTATTCCTTTCACATAACATTTGTGCTACTTAATTTTTTTTCAATGTATTTATTATTTCCCTAATGACTCCTTAAAAATTCCCTCCTCCATGTACACTGAAGACTTTATCAGTCAACCAATTTCCCCAGCAGTGTTCCAGAGCATCATAAAGGGTAATGCAGAATGACCTTAATAGAGATCAAAGATCAAAAATTAACTCTCACTCCTTCACAATTTCCAGAGATCAGCCTAATGAAAAAAAGGAAAATATGAAATAAAACTTTCAAGTTACCTCCTTACATCCTGACACTGATACTGTGGTTTTTCAGCCCATGCACATGAAAGAGATTTAGTTCATGATCCTAAAAATCGGAGTTTAATGCTTATTTGTGCAATTCTTTTCTTGCCATGTTTTTCTTCTTCAAAAACTGCCACTGAGGAGGTACTCCTGCTCCTCCTCTGGAAAGACTTTCTGCAGCATTTGCCTCCCTAGCATGGATATAACGTTCCTGAATGCTTGTGCCTAAACCTTACAATGAACAGACACTACTTTTACAAGACTTCCTCACTTCACAGTATTGGAAGAGTGGACTCTGCTCAAGAACAAGGTCAACTTCATGCTGGAATAAAGAATATCTTGATGAAGAAGCTTTTGTTCTTATTGTGAAAGCCAGGAAGTTTACAAATTTTTTTACAATACTAAGCATCTCTTGAAATCCTTCCTTCTATATTCATGTGGGAAAGAGAAGAACCACCACCAACAATGCCTATGTCCTAGTCTTTGGATGTGTGAAAATGTCATGTTACATGATAAATTATGGAAATAAATTATGTTAAACTATTTTAAGGCTGCAAATGGAAGTAAGATTGCTGATCAGTTGCTAAAATGGGGAAATTACATTGAATTATCCAGGTGGACCCAATGTAAAGTAGGAGTTCTCAAAGCGAAAGTGGAAAGCAGAAGAGGAGTTAGTTTCAGAGTGATGTGATGGGAGAAAGACCCGATTCACCATTGCTAGCTTCGAAGATGGAAGAAGACTACCAGCCAAGACATGTGGGCAGCCTCTAGAAGCTAGAAAAGACAAGGAAATTGATTCTCCCCCTAGAGCTTCCAGAAGGAATGCGCCCTGCTAAGACCAGTATAGCTCAGTGAAACCTTCATCAGATTTCTGACCTACAGAACTGTAAGGTAATGAATGTGTGTTGTTTTAAGCCACTAAGTTTGTGGTCATTTGTTGTAGCCACAGTAGTAAACTAATACAGTATGTTTACTCATCTGTGTTTATGATATAGAGCACAGGGGTCTCATACTCAGGACATACACCAGTTTTACTGACAAGCCTGGAAGAGAAACCTGAGACACAGACTCCACAGGCACACGATCAAGTCAAATCACTTTTCCTCAAAGAAACTGGAAGATGGGAAGTCCTCTGAATAAGGGCGCCTGGCTGGCTCAGTCAGTTAAGCATCTGCCTTCGGCTCAGGTCATGATCCCAGGGTCCTGGGATTGAGTCCTGCATGGGGCAATCCACTCGGTGCGAAACCTGTTTCTCCCTCTCCCTCTGCCTGCTGCTCTGCCTACGTGTGCTCTCTGTCAAATAAATAAATAAAATCTTAAAAAAACAAAAGTCCTCTCAGTAATGAAGCCACACAATTAACTTCAGACCCAAGAATGGATCATGCTTCAACTGGATGCGAAATAAGTTGCATGTAAGAAAACAACGTAGTTATGCCATGCACAAGCCTTCTATAGGGCTAAGCTACCGTTTACCAGGTGAGGCTGCACTGCTGTCCTAGTACTTTACCCACCCTATGTGAAACATACTAGGGATTTATTATTTTATTTATGTGTTTATTTATTCTTTTTTTTTTTTACCTGGAAGTTTGACAGATGCAGTACCCATTTCATCAAGGGTGAAACAGGGCAGAGGTGGAGACTATTAAGAATGTACACACAATTATTTAGCATATATTTATTATATATGCATGTTATTTAGCATAACTCAACAACAAAAAAATTTTTCCAAAAAAAAAGAAAGATCCATAATTGATTTTATCAATTGTACTAACCATTTCAGGGAAAGAGTAAGCGCATAAGAATGGCTGAGAATTCAACCAATCTAGCTCTCTCCTTATAGCTATATGAGAGTTGCTTGTACCATATCAAATATCACTTCCACTAATATCAGTTAAATGTAAAGAAATGCAGACAAGAACCTTGTCTGAGGTGTCATCACTTTGTCCTAATGCTCTTAACCATTCTTTGAAAGAATGGTGTGGACATCTAGTGTGTCTGGAATTAGATGTTAGAAGCAAAGTGGATAAAAACACTCACACTTTTTTTGTGGTTGCTTAATAGGTCATCCCTACATTTAACAGTAAGTGTTAGTCCTGCTTATTTTTTTTTAAATAGCTACATCCAGACTTAAAAGATAACTTACACCAGAAGTTATTTGTTATGCCAGTCTATGTTCATCACTTTTTCACTCATTTATTGCACAAAAGGTTGTCTTTTATTAGCAACTGTGAAGCTGCACACAGTGCATTAAATTTATAAATGAGAAGTTGGCGTCACTATCACAAAAGGTTCAGAGGAAAGCTGAAGAGTATGGCATTACCATGGTGACCTGCTGTGATGGTGAGCTCCCCAGGGGGCAATGGGCGACAGAAAAACCATTAGGAAGCTCTCCTTCAGGGACATGTTGTTGTTTCTTACTTAACCACTTAAAGAATGATCCAAGCCACAAAGTCAAGGAAGCAATCACTCTTCTCTATTACAAAGAATGAAATGGGAGTCTCTGGGCTCTTCCACAACCATTTGTACATAACCTTGAGAAAGGCTTCCCCATGTCTGGTTGGAAAATTACATTAGCAAGAGAGAAAAGGTTTTACAAATGCCAAGGGGTACAACAGTTCATTATTAGCTTGTTTGCTCCCATTTTAAGTTCCTGCAGTTTTGTGTTTCATCCATTTAGAAAGGGGGGGGTGGTTAGAAAGGAGTGGCCTGAAGGACGGAGATGGAGAAGGAAGGGAGAGCGCAGCTTCACACAGAAGATTTCTGTAGCAATAACAGATTTTCTTACAAAGCTCTGTCATTCCTTGTTTGTTTGTAATTGCCGTTCAAACTAAAAGAAACAAGCAAGGGAATCACAAAATTATATGAACCACATTAAAACTACCTTTTAAGAGATGTTAGAAAAGGCTATGAGAAAAGACTTTTCCATCAACTCTGGGAATTTGCTTTGTTGCTATTTCTGTGCTTTTAGCTTTTGGATTCGGTCTTATGAGTGGCTATTTATTTATTTCCTTTGTATTTTATAATATACGTGTGCATGCTGTCTGAGGCATCAAACATTTTATGATTATGAGTACAGTTGACAAGAGCCAGTTAATGCTAGCCCAGCAGCCTTCTAAGTACTAATATACTATAATAGAAAACCAATTTTTTCAGACTTTTAGCAAAGTAAAGCACATTTTTGTCAATATTTTAAGTGAGCTGGTACAGGATGATTTCTCAAGGACATTAGTCAATTAATATTGCTGACGTCAATGGTAACCATGGTTTAGATTTATGCTATCATGTACATAGGTTAGGGGAAATTGGTATTGAGTCATTATCAAAAGTGAACCCCAGCAAGAACTGGTTATATTTGATTTATTGCATGGCTACAGAATATAACTCTAATCTAAGCCAGAAATTTTCCAAATTCATGTTGCTGGTCAAAAGAAATCTGAGATAAATAGGCATAAATTGCAATTACTAATGTAAGACAGTTTACGCTCATAAATCAGGCATGAACTAAGTCAGCTGGTTATGTTTATATGAATACATAGTTAGAGGTATACATTTTCTTTAGAAATCAACTTATGGTAAAAAAACGTTTTGGAAAAAAGTACATAAGGAAAGCGAATTTTTTTTCATTTTTTTCTCCTTTCAGATCTAAAGTCACTTTTTTCTTTTGTTTATAGTAAAACTATAGTATGTTTGGTTGGTCTCTCATATCAGATTTTTCTTATTTTTGAAGCACTAATACCTGGAAATGAAAAAAACACAGAGGAAATTTCTCTAATGGGGAGGGGACTGGAGGGAAAAAATCTGGCAAATTATCCTATTTTTACTAAGTTAACAAAACCTCACAACTTTCTGTATATATATATACATATTTCTAAATGTGAAATTTTTCCAAGGTGTCACTTTTCCTTTGTCTCAAGTCACAGTTATCCATGTGTATCCAAACACCTACTCATTTATCTTAAAATTCTTGTTTCTAATTAAATTGCAAAGGAGCAAACATTTCAAACCTAGAGCAGGGTGTTCTCATCTATTATTGAAAGAACATGGTGATCTCCAAATACATCCATACATACACACAGAGAGACACATCATGGACTCAGACCCATGGAAAGGTTGCAAGTGTTTGCTCAGTTACCATGAGCTAGGAGAGGGACAGTAACTACTTACAGACTTCAAAGGTTATCATCCACAAAATAAATTAATTAAAGCATAGGTTGGCTGACTATCCAGAAATGATGGATTGTGATGGGGCCAAAGTTGGATAATTGTCCTCCTAACAGTGGGTCTTTCTAGCCTCAGAACTCCTTTTTGTGAATTAGAGATAGGAGCAGTATGAAAGAGAGCTGATGGAAGGAGCTGTCCACCATTGTCTCCCCTTCCCAGTTGGAAGCAAGATCTGGGCTCGAAGTCAAACTTGAGCGATCACAAATATTCCACAGAACTAGAGATCAGAACATTCAAAACAATCCTGTCCTTTTACATGCTAAGATTTATTTGAATATACATCTCCTTGCCCAAGGATAAGCTCAAAACAACTAGCCTAAAATGTGTGTGTCTTGCAGAGTTTTGTAGTCCTCAGAGTAAGTATGAAGCAGAGTCCTGAATATGCAAAGATTAAGATATTATCTATTCTAGGATCATGGCATGACTAGCCAAATACTCTGAAATTCTAATCAATTAAACTGAACCATTCTTTATTATCAATTTACTATTCTTTAAATATAAGGATTAATAAAACATAATTGAAGTCGATTTGTTACATAATTAGTTCCCCAAAATATTTGGTCCCGCAATGATGGCTGTGAACTAGATATCAAAGGAAATTCACTGTCCACCCTAGCAAGAAACCAGTTTTTCATTCAGCCAAGCAGTCACTTGTTCATTCATAAAGTCATATCACCAGTAAGTCACCCAATATGCCAGGGAAGACTTCCTAGCTTGGTTGCCAGCTAGCGAAAGGTAATTTTAATTAGCATAAGACTTTTTAGGAGACAGCTGGTCTGAGAGCACAGCCACCATCACCATGAGCTACCCAATAAGCTCAAGAGTGAGATGACCCTGGAGGAGGTGCAAATGTGGCAGGAGGAGGAGCTTAACACAAGTCCATTCTTCCCACTCACACAGTCAGTAAGAAATAACATGTAAGGGCTCATGAACTGTGGAAATAAAAAGGAGCTCCTGCTCTGTATGAAGGCCACTGACAAGCACTGCAACACAGGGCTGGAGAATGCGAAGGTGATGTAGACCGAAGTCCCCACGAGCAGCAAAGGTAAGAAGTCCAAGGCAGACAACGAGGACCCCTACATCTCCAAGATGCTCCTGTGAAGAGACTCATGGTCCTACAGAATCTACTCACTGACAACGAGTAGGGGGCTCCACCCTGTCAGAAATCACTCCACATCCTGCAAAGTCCTGTCCTTAGTGATGGAAGTAATACAGTCCTGTGTTTTTTCTTTCTAAATACACAAATAAATAAAATTTTGAAGGAAGAAATGATGGAAGGAGAGGGAAAAGGGAGGGAGGGAAAGAAGGAAAATGAATATACCGGCTTAAAAAACCAAAATGTGGAAAGGACAGCCTTAGAAGTGCCTGGCACTGGGGACTTCAGTGATACTTCCTGGTATTTCTTCTTGTGATTCTTCTCTCTGCTTCTCTCTGTGTGCTGGCTTCTTTCTGAACAGCATTTCCAACAGGCATGAAGGCTGGCTACCTGCAGCTTCAGACTTCTATCCTTACAATCTCAGAAACCAAAGTTTCAAGCTCTGGTTAGAAAAACCCCAGGAAAAATCTCCTTGTCCTGGCTTGTAACAGGTGCTCTCCCTGGGATGAATCTGTGGTCAACATCTCACAAGCAGTTAGCAACTCCAAGAGTAGAACATGGCAAGGAGGAAGCGGAAGAGAAGATTATTATCTCCAAGAGGAAAGAAGGCTCCTGTGCAAACACAATAGAAAATATCCACACTTCCTATTCAACCTATAACGTTTACAGATTGTGAAGACACCTTTAACTTGCGAATTGGGAAAGATAATGGAAGTCTGTGGCTCCAGCTTTCCACCACTGTGTTCAGTTCTGGGTACAGCGTTTTGTTTGTTTTTGTGTTTGTTTGTTTGATTGATTGATTGATTGATGAGAGAGAAAGAGAGAGAGCATATAAGCAAGGGTGGGGAGGCAGAGGGACAGGGAGAGGGAGTGAAGGAATCCCCAAGCAGCCTCCACGCTCACTGTGGAGCTCAATCTCACAACCCTGAGATCATGACCTGAGCTGACAGCAAGTTAGACACTTAACTGACTGAGCCACCCAGGCGTGCCCTCAGTACCATGTTTTAAAGGAGGCTGGACAAATTAAAGGAGAGTCCAGAGGAGTGATGACATTTGAAGCTGTACCTTACAAAGTTTAGTTAAAGGAACTGAAACTATCTTGCAAAAAGGAGGACTAAAGAAATGCAGGGGGCAAAGGCATCTCTTTCATGAAAAGGAAGGAGCACATATACTCTATGCTGTCTAATTATTTGGGTTGTAAATATACCTACAGGATTCATAAAGGTAACATAAGGGTATGAAACTAGTCAAATGTCTGAAAAACAGTAGTGTATGTGTGATAGTTAATGGCAAGTGACAGCCACAGGATGTGGAAATCCATAGGGACTGGAGGGCTGTGGACAACTGCAGAACTTAAAGAACTCTAAAGGAAGCAGACCCAATCAGGTCCATATCATTGTTGCCCTGTAGGAATGTGGGTGCAATACTGCAAGATCTTTCTTTTTCTTTTTAAGATTTTATTTATTTATTTATTTATTTGACAGAGACACAGCGAGAAAGGGAATACAAGCAGGGGGAGTAGGAGAAGAAGAAGCAGGAGCCTGATGCGGGGCTCGATCTCAGGACCCTGGGATCATGACCTGAGCCGGAGGCAGACACTTAACGACTGAGCCACCCAGGCACCCCAAGCTCTTTCTTTTTCAAGAAGAGCCAGAAAGTCTGATTTTTATGTGAAATCTCTCAGTGTTGTCAATGTTGGCTCATTATTTTTAAAAACATCATGTGGGCCAAACAAAATACAATGTTGAAAGGGATTCCCCCTTGGGTCCTCGGTTTGCTATATCTACTCTAGAAAGTAAAACTAGAACTAGTGGATCAAAGTTCTTAAGAGTCAAGTATTTAGTCTTTATAACTTACATATAGTTTATAACAAGAACTCTTCAATCATGATGTAGTAGATGTTTTATGAGGTAGTAAGCACATACTAAATAGAAGTTGATGACCATTATTAAGGAATATTGTAGAAATGAATCCTGTAATAGGTGGTCTGACTACTCATAATAAAAGGCTACAGATTGACTCTGAAATCTTTAAAGTAAGATCAGGAAATATTCTCTGGAAGAGATTCTAAAGTAGAAGACAACATCTGAAGACTACATAACCTACTTTGGATTTAAACACACTGTTGAGACAGTGGAGAAGACCAACATAACACTATATCTCTAAAGGTAGGCAAGAAAGACCACACTGACAATACATGTATAATACATGTCCTGGCAATAGGATAGGATTTTAATGGAGATAAATCCAAATCTCTTTGTGTTAGTTCCAAGAAGAAAAGGCGGGGGGGAATGGCTTCCTAGACCTGTGACATGTTTTAGAATGTTTAGACTGAGGAAAGTGTGGTTTTGGGAGATAGGTGTTCTGGAATCTTATCCTTGGTCTGTTACTCGTGAGTCATATGACCATGGACAAGTAACATCCCCCACTCTCCAAACAACTTGAATGATTTCCATCATTTCATATTTAATATTGCTAAAATAATGCTCTCACTTTTTTTCTTCTTCAGCTCCCTTTCTTGATTTCCTCATGTCAAGGGAAGCAGCAAAATCTGACCTTTTCCCATAATCCAGTGGCCTATCATTTGCCCACTGTCATGAAAGGAGGTCTCTGAGATGACATCATGAGCCATGAGCTAAAGAGGAAATTCAAGTTCTTGGTATACTGAAAAAGGTAAGGAATTTTCACTTGAAACCAAAAACAATGAGGTACCCACAATAAGGAGGCAGGTCAATGGCTGAGCCACAGGACTAGTAAAGGTATACTATGGACATTATAAACAACAAACAAAAGCTCAGAAACCTCTACAGAATCTGGATAAGTTCCAAGACAGGGTTCACTTCTTCCCATTGTTGTCTGTAGGATTTTGGGCAAGGAAGAAGTTTCCATCTTCTAGTGGTAGCCATGTCCCTCAAACTTCAATGTAAAGTATGTATCTAACAAACTCAGTGACAACTTCAGATATATTTTTTAAAAGATTTATTTATTTTAGGATGGGGTGAGGGGCAGAGAGAGAGAGAGAATCCCAAGCAGATTCTCCACTGAGCACAGAGCCCAATGCTGGGTTCGATCTCACGACCCTGAGATCATGACCCAAGCTAAAACCAAGAGTTGGATGCTTAACCAACTGAGCCACTCGGGTACCTCTTTAGATATATTCTTAAGAAAGAAAAGATGATCCTTATTAAAAAGCAGCTATGTGACTCCTAACAATGCCAGTGCATAGCCTGGATACATTTAATTATTTTTTAAGGTGACCGTGGAAAAATTAGTTGAAGGGGATAATGAATGGTCAGTGTCACCTTAACATTTGTTTAAAAGTGGTACACATAAAATGTATCTTCAAAATTTACTGCAAGATTCATTTCCCTTTCTGCTAAAACATAACAAAGATGCCACAAGACTAAAATGCTTAGTTAGTCTGAGAGGTTGTACTGTTTCTCCTAGTATGTAGAGAAGCTAAAAAAACAAAACAAAACTTTTTCAGACAATTACGGTCACACAAACAGTTGTTGACAAGCTCTTGCTAGTAAAATGTTTCTACCTTTCTCGGTAGGATTGCCCAGCTACCATATACATGATTTGACTAATAACTAATTAATAATACACAATGCCTGCATTTTAACTGAGAGGCAGTTTAGCAGAATGGATAATAGTCTGACCTCCTGGAGCCAGGCTGCTGGGGTTGAAATCCCAGCTCTATCACCTACTAGCTGGTAAGTCTCTTAACTTCTGTATAGTGTCCTCCTCTATAAAATAATAACCTACATGTGTAGTGAGAATTAAATAATATATATAAGACAGGGCCTAACACGTGGTTAGTACTAGGGAACTGTGAGTTATTATTATCTCTTGCTCATAGAGTATCCTGTAGCTATTGTCCTGTCCATGTCCTGCCTCCATGTGTCCTGTAGATATTTGTTAGGCTCCTTCCTCTGTCCCAGACACTGTACCAGGCACTACATCAGGCACTGGAATATGTGTGTAGCATTTTCTAAACTAGCAGCAGGGGTTTCATTGGTGAGGCCATGCAAGTACAAAACTAAACAGTACAAAAACTAAACAGTAAAGTGGAAGGAGGTGTAAACTTCCTCTTATCTAATTAAATGCATAAATTAGATACTACACTGAGTATATTTCATAATCTATTTGCAATATTTGTAGTTAGACAGTGACCAACTCAGGTGGCTTTTTGCAACATCTATGTTAAATTTGCATCTGGCTTAAATTTCTGTATTAGATGATGCTTCTAATTTGTGTTTTGGGTTAAGGCCCAGCTCCCAATGTGTGGACAGAGAGTTCCGAATGAGGAGGTCGTGTTATCAGAAGGCGGGGGGGAGCGAGGGGGTAGGAGGGGAACAGAGTTTCGATGTGAGTGTGGTGTGCCAGTTCTCATATGTCTAGAGCCCAGGCCAAAATCTGCCCTCAGTTATGCATGCACAGCTTTCATTGACGTCAGTAAGAACTGTGCTCATGTAACAGAAGGCAGAAATTTGGCTCTTTGATTTTAATAGAATTAAATGCCAAAAGTTTTGCTGATGCAGGTTGCAAATTTAAACCCCAAAGGGTCGGGAAAATGCAACAGAACATTGTTCTGTTGGCAATCTCATCTTTTGCACAGGCCACATAATTAAGCAAGACCTGAATTTCTCAAGCCTGACTTGGAAGCCCCTGATACTATTGTGCCTATGAGCTGTGTGTGGCCTCCAATTGCAGTAAGACCTTTAAGTATGATTCCAAGATTTTGTCTGTGGCTTCAGATAAAAGGCGAACACATAGCCTGAATTCATTGTCAGTTGCAGGATTCCATTCCCGGTCTCAGTTTTAACAATGCTGAAATCGCTCTATGGTCAAATAATTTTC
>PISX010008220.1:0-83429 GCA_004024625.1 Mellivora capensis | reverse complement strand
GCCTGCTTCTCCCTCTGCCTCTGGCTGCCTGTGCTCTCTTTCTCTCTCTCTCTCTCTGACAAATAAATGGATAAAATCTTAAAAAAAAATTATAAGGCTCTTTGCTGCATATTAAATAGCAACATTTAAAATCATTAGTTTTTGAGGATTTAAATCATTTTAATTGAGTTATAATTGTATTTGTAATTATTCAAACCTCTTGAGCAATTCCGATAATCACTTTATTAGAAAAAGATTTGTCTTTCAGTGATCACTAGCTAGATAGCCACAGCACTTTACTTTAAAACAAAAACATATTTTAAATTGTTTAACATTCTTGAGTTGATGATACACCTGTGAAAGTAAGCTACCTGAACATGAATTTACCTATACTTAATTACACAAGTGAAATGTTAGAATTAAAAATAAATGTAACAAGGTTAACAAAAATTATGGTGGTGCTTTGTATCATTTTGAGATTTTTCCTTAGGAAGTGCAATTTTTGAGAAAGTTAACAGACAAAATTAATTTTTTATCTCTCGATTGACAGTCGTGTTTTACATTATCAGTACAATATTTGTCCCACATGAGATACTTAATACATGTCAAACAATAATGAGAATCAAATATGAGGTGTTAGTTGAGGGACAAGGAAAGTCTCAGTGATAACTTGAGTAGTGCATCTGAACAAACTGTCCAAAGCCAATCAAATGTTCCCAAGAACACGCATATTAAGTGTCCTCTTTTGACTTGTTAGAGAGATCATGGAGGGCAGTCAGGAGAGGAGTGCAGATCACACATTACTCTTTAAAACATACCTGCCCACGGAAGTTGTCTCCAGGGCCAGCATTGTTTCATTCCATGGCCATAAACAGAAATAGTATCAATTGTTGGACAGTCTTTTGGTTACACCGTGTATTGATCACTTATAGAGGAAAAAATAAAGGGAAGCAGGAGCACTTAACATCTGTCAGACTCTTGTGGTTTTATCTACCATTCTTTTTTTTTTTTTTTTTAAAGTAGCAATTTAAGTTAAAATAGGTACCTCAAGGGGCACCTGGTGGCTCAGTGGGTTAAAGCCTCTGCCTTCAGCTCCGGTCATGATCCCAGGGTCCTGGGATCGAGCCCCGCATCGGGCTCTCTGCTCGGTGGGGAGCCTGCTTCCCTTCCTCTCTCTCTGCCTGCCTCTCTGCCTACTTGTGATCTCTGTCTGTCAAATAAATGAATAAAAATCTTTATATAAAAAAATATAGGTACCTCAAGACAAATATAACAGGCCCATTAGAAAATAGGATAGGAAACAAAATTGTGTTAATTGTGGTCCCCGCATTTTTCCAGAAGGTTCCTGATAGCCCACATGCTCTACTCCTATTGGTTGGGCTTCTTTTGCCCCCTCATTCTGTGATATTCCTTTCCTGACTACAGCAAAACTCCATATTGTAGCAGCAAACTTATGCCTTAGAAAATCATTCACTAGAATATGACCTTAAGCTTTTGCCTTTCCTCATCCTCATAGTAAAAGCTTTTATGGCCAGGATATTTCAGGGTTATATTTTTAACAAAACCAGATGCAAACGTTTTACTTAATCACATCTTCCCATAATGTCCCCATTTCCTGTTTTAATTAGGTGCCTCCTAATCTTCCTCAGAATTAGAGGGGATGACTTGGGTTCACATTTGCCTCTGAATCTGGGTATTCAGGGTGACAGGAGCAGCATTTCCCTAGTCTAGTTTGATAAATGACTTAGTCTAAAATGGTGTCATTAGGTACATGCCTTGACAGGATTTGAAGTTTGTCCAAATTCAAGATGCTAATTACAACTTCCTTGTCCAGTTAATATTCAGCTTAAAAGTAGATATGTCATATGGGTCAGTTTCAGATATCCATGAGGTTAATCCAAAAGCAAACCAAAGTCACCATCAAACTATAATGTTTTCAATACATTCTGCTTTTCTTATTTGGGTAATCGTTTGGCTGAGAAAGTTCGTTATGACTGAATCATCAGACATGAAGGGCTTGCTTTTAACTCTGCACCTCCTAGAGTCCGACTGGCCGGAGTCAGCTGCAGGTACTGAGCTCAGGGCTGTCTGCACGACGCTGCGGCATCAGGACAAGTCATGCTGGGTGTCCCTTGGAGACACTCATGTACAAACGAAATAATGTTCCAAAGAACATGGAGGCCATCCTCCGGAGGAACAAGTAATGACAAAAGGACAATGTACAGATCGAGGGTCTTGGCCGAAAATCAAAGGGGCTCTCCCTACTGCTTCGATTCAGTGACAGTGTGGTAAGAACATTGAAGTTGCAGGATTTGTTTTTAACAACTGAATGATTCCCCTGGCGCCAGAGCTCTAGGCCGGTGTAATTGTCCTAATTCACTTGATCCTGAAAATGACTCTAAGTTGGAGGTTTCTAGAAATGGGTTATTTGCTCACCGCCAGTTATCTGACTAAACAACTCAAATTAACTGGCATTGTGGATATATTATAAATGCTCTGTATCCCAGAAGGTAAACATTCCTTTCCCCCTTCCCCGCCCTCAATATAAGGAAGTTACCATCTTTTAATCATGTTCAGTTTATTCAGCCAGTCAAAATCATAGGTGTTTTCTCCTCAAATCAATTCCCTTTTAAGGGAGCCATATTCCTGTGCTGCTATCAACTTTAAAGTAACCAGGGGGAATTCTTTTCCCTTTTTTTCACACAAGGTTTAGGAAATTTGGCCAGATGAAATAGTATAAGTATTCTATAGAAAATAACATGTTGATTGGTTTAACTGATTCAAACTTGATTGATTTATCCCCCTTAATTGATTTGAACATGAATGAAACTGAAAGATGAATGTTGTATCGAGGGCTGCCTTCATAGGCAGTAACTTGGATCCCAGTAACTTGGATCCCAGTCCCCCTTGGATTTGTGCAGTAACATAGGATCCCAGGCTTAGAAAGGACCCGTGTTCGTTTTAATGCTATGCTGTTACCATCCTGAAATTCTTAATATTTGAATAGCCATGCATTTTTCTTTTCCACTAGGCCCTGCAAATTATATAACCAGTCCTTGACTGTTGCTAGTATTTATGTAGAATCATCATTTGCACAGTTAACTAAGTTGAAGAGCAAAAAGTTACAGATCTTTTGTCTGACTTGACAGTGAGGTAGTTAAACATTTGCCTTTAAGAAAGGTCAACACAAATTCAGAAAATTAAAAAAAAATTATTCCTGTGCCTTAGTTTCTCTGACACCACCGTCTCCTGGTTCTTTGTGTTCATGGTCCCCTGCTTTGTGGTCTTCTTCCTGTCAGTCCTTATGTGTTGGCTTTCTTCTCATTCTACCTTTACTCCTTGGTGCCATTTGCTCCTCTGCTTTAGTCCTTCTCCCTGACCTGATAATTTCCAACTTAATATCCCTGGCCCACTCCTGTCTCCGAAGACATGAAGTTATACATTCAGCCCCATCTGCCAGACACTTCTACTTGAAAGTTTCAGAGACAACTCAAACCTATCATCATCTTCCTTCCTGGAACCTCTTGTCTACTGATGGGGATACAGCAATTGGAAAAGTCTCTATACACCTGGAGATTATGCTCTAAAGGAGGGGAAAGATAATAATCCCTTGAATGTGATAAGTGCTCTGAAGAAAAGTAAGAGAATAAAGAGCAGTTGGAGACATATTATTGATAACACTGATGTACATTATTTTATCTCCATGAATATCATGACCATCTTCTCATTAGCCCAAACAATAATAAACCTGAATTACTACAGCCTCCTTTCTGTTTGTCACCACTCCCTTCATCTCCCCAAAAATCAATGAACAAGTCTACTCATAAATATTTCCTGAATTCACCCATTTTTTTTCTCCCTGTTCTTAATGTGCTCGTCTAAGCACCTCTCCTCCCTCATCTGAAGATCTCCTTGTCTCTAGTTTTGCACCAAAGTTTTACACCAAAGGACACAAGAGTAGTCCTTTCTGAAAGTAGATCTGATCATGTGTCTCCCCTGGAAGCACTTTAATGGCTTCCCGTAGCCTACAGATAAAATCTAGATTCGTGAGCATGGCTGACAAAATCCTCTATTTTCTGATTTTTGCCAGTAACTCCATCTCTTCCTCATCACTAAAATCCCCCATCCTCATGGTGCTTCAACCATAGGGAATTTTCCTCAAGTTCCTCAAAACTGTCTTGCTGTCTCTCATTTGAGCCACCATACATCCTTTTCCCTCTTCGTCTGACTGACTCTTACACCTCCTTAGTGTCAGTATCACTTTCTTCTGAAAGCCTTCTCTGAGTCACCCAATGTAAATTAGGGTTTCTTGTATGTGGCTGCTATAGCACCCTGTTCCCCCATTTCAATTTTAAGATTTTTTTTTTTAAAGAGAGAGACACAATGAGAGAGGGAACACAAGCAGGGAGAGTGGGAGAGGAAGAAGCAGGCTTCCCGCCCAGCAGGGAGCTGGATTGGGGTTTGTTCCCAGGACCCTGACCTGACCTGATCGTGACCTGAGCTGCAGGCAGCAGCTTAACAACTGAGCCACCCAGGCGCCCCCATCTTGCTTCTATTTTTGTCTCTAGCATTAGCGCAGTGCCTAGCATGGGGCAGCTCATTATGGATTGTATGTGTGCCATTTATTTGTGTCTATCTCGGATTTCTTTCTGAATCTAAATGATGTTATATATATGTTAATGTAGTCTTATCTAAATACAAATGCTGACAGCAGTTGGGCACATCAAACTGGCTTTTTCATCATTGGTATTTTTTCCTAGGAAGAACAGTGAAATGATCCAGTTGCATTTCAGTTTTAGAGGGTACATTTACTCCCTCTTTTGCAAGAGCTACCTGGGTTAGTCTTGAAGTTAATCAGCCTAACAGAGAGGCAGAGATTTGATATTGCTACTTAGAAAGGGCACAAGAAAACAAAAAAAGATATTTTGTCCTTCAGGAAGTGTTTACTTATGAAATTAGTTTCTCTCTCTCCACGAAGCAGAAACTCAACTTGTAAACTATTCTTGAAAATCTATAGAAATGGCAGACACTACCTTTAAATGAAGCTGTTTTGGGTGCATATAATTAAATGGCCCTTTTTTTGGAAAATTAAGAACATGGCAAATTTGGATTTTCCTATGCATCTACTGAAACTTAGTTTCTCAAGAAAATGCTATGATTCATTTTTATGAAATTCTTTTTGCATCACAAATAATCTAAATCTTAGAATGTATAGGAATTTAATCCTATCAAAATTTAAATTAAACATTTCTTGATTAAAACAACATTTGAAGTTACCTTTGTTTTGCAAGGTGCATTGATTAGAATAATGAGCCAAATATCTATTTTAAATACTTTCAGCTTAAAGAGATTGTTTAAGAAAGTGATAAACACACAGTCGTCATTAGATCAATATTTGCCTGATATACTCTGTATTTATTCCACTTATTCTTATATAGCTGTTCATAATTTGGAGACTTGCTTTTAAAGACTGAGAAAATCAATCTTAATATTTATCAGATGTTTTTAAAAAGTGAACAGCCATGTCATTAATTTCATATTTCTAATAATCGCTCATGAGTATTTTTTTCTAACTCTCGTGGCTGGCAATTTGATATCATTGAGGGTATCAAAATGATATCCTTAACAGTTCCTGAAATGGTTTAAACCTCCCTCAGTGTCATGTTTGACATAAATGAAGACATTTTGTATTTCTATAGCATTCAGTTGAGAGAATAAGATCTGTTATGTTTACCGCAAATTCCTTTTTCTAATAAAGTTGGGTATAAATAAGATACATCAAACCACCATGTTTGAAAACATCTAGTCATGACATGTAATCGTCAAACTGTGTTTTAGGTAAACACAGCATGTCTTTATAACCAAATGACTTCTGGGAGTGTCATCCTCTAGAACTGAGCTGCCTGCTAAGGACTGTGCTCAAGACAGAAAGCAAGCATATTAGTGCCTTTCCAAATGAGCCCCATTCTTAGTGAGCACTGCTATAATTTTATGTAATAGCTCAGGGCTTCATTTGCAGGAAGCAGACACCATGTTAATTAACAGAACAATGCTTGCAGAAAAGCTTTAAGATACTGCTTGAATTAATCACTTATTCCTTTTGATGCCCATGTTTAGAAAGTAATTCTCTATGTCCCCTGATGCAGGAGATGTCCTGGCTGGTTGTAGACATCCCAAAGGGGCAGTCTTCAAGACTAATGTGTCATCCGGGCATGTTTTTAAACTCACCTGGTAATCTTGGGGCCTGATTCTTACTTCTGATTGGGTTTATATATGAGAAGTTGGATAATTTATAGTATAACCTCAGAGAAATTAGAAATGACTCAGGTGAACATGAGTATTACCTAGAATTCAAAACAAATAACAGCTACTTTTAATTAGAAATTCAAATTTGCCTTTGGTCCATTAATTCTGTTATTTATAAACACAACACATAATACTTAGATATCAAGCTTGAGGAAAATTGTGCTTCATTTATTTTTATGTCATGCCAAAGAATAATAATTGTAACTTCTTTTCTACCTAACAGAGTATTTTCATACAATATAAAAATATAAAGAAGAAAGGTAAACTTTTTTATCTCATTATTTCTCTCTGTAAGTATTTATGAAGTTAGACAGCTATAGATACAGTAAAATTAAAACTAGGGGCATAAGTTACATTCTGTTTTATACTGAAACAACGTGTATCTTAAGAAGGTTCATAATTGAAATTTATTCAGTTGTTAAAAGTAAGATGGGTCTATTAATAATAACTTGAAAGGGCATATTCCCAAAGTTTGTTGTGGTTTTTTTTTACACAATTTGTTTGTGTTTAAAGCAAATTGTAGTAGATCACATTTAAGCAAATTGTAGTAGATCACATCTTTGATTAAAAGAATAAAAATAAACACAGTATATATATGTGTCCTTTTAGATCTATATAAAAATAATCACAGTATCTATGTGTATGTATCTTTTTAGATATATGTTGTTGAGAATAATTACCTCTTAGGAAGTTTGGAGCACAGATGGTGCACTTTAAAATATTTTACTGGATGTAATATTGTAATAGGAATATATTATTTTGTAATGTGAATATGTAAATTTTAATATCCATCTTTACATGTCAATAAATATACCTCTGGACAATAATTTTAATAGTCTTACAATATATTCAGTTATATAAATATAATGTAATTTACTTAACTTTGAGGAACATTTAGGCTGCTGTATTGTTGTAAAAATATAAACTGCATTATAATGCACATATTTGTATATAAATCTATGTGCACTTGGCTTTTTATTTCCACGAAGTAAATTCTCCAAGTAAAATTAGAGTGTCCCAGTTTGTGTTTGCCACATATTTCCAGAATGTTCTCCAGAATAGTTGTACCAGTTATTTCTAGTACCCAACTGTGGGTGTTAGCATGCCATTACTGACCTACATCTGGTGAGGAAATTATGATTTTTCTTACATAGAAATTTTACTGATTCTCTCTCACCTCTGGATCAGGAAACTTAATGCATATCATTAAAAAATGAAGGTTGTCTTTTCAATATTAAAAAAAAAATTTTTTAATTATTTATTTGAGAGAGAGCACAAGCAGGGGAAAAGGCACTGGAGAGCAAGAATCAGACTCCCCACTGAGTAGGGAGCCCAACTCAGGACCTGATCACAGAACCCTGGGATCATGACCAGAGCCAAAAGCAAACACTTAACTGACTGAGCCCCTCAGGTATCCCTCAGTGATCTTTGTTTTATAGAGTACTCTGCATTATCGTAACATAGGTGGAGGTAATCTCTAAAATAGATGCCTAATTTATGTTTTTAAGCATGTTGTATGTAGTAGCAATTTATGTTAGCATAAATTATCATGGTTGGTAGAAAAAATAGAATCTTTGAAATTTGATAAGCTTGGGTTCAGACCTCAGATTTGTCCTTTACTGAGTTGATTTAAACCTCAGCTCCTTGGGATCTATTACTTATATTACTAGATTATTAAAGAAAATTAAATTAAATAGTATCTGTAAAGTTTCTACCACCATGCCATTTGGTAGTTGTTGTAGAAACCAATCCTTTGACCAAATAACTTCTTTGTGAAATATTCATTTTCTTTCTGATTTAAGAAAAAAAGGAGGAAAAATTATCCATAAAGTTAAAAAGAGATCTGACCAGCTAAAGTTATAGCTGATGTGCTTATTACTCTGGTATTTGATATCTGTTTTGAAACTTCACTCTTAACTTTTGATCAAGGATAGTCCTTGTGATTCAGCTAATTTCAAAGAATAATGAAATTAAAGTAAACTTCACTATTCTTTACATGGTAGGTATGTGCAAAACCTTTGTAGTGGTTTCCTTGGGAGCAGAAGTAGGTGCAAATGCCTACGTATAAAATGTGTTGAATTTTTGTTCAGCATTTAACATAAAATGATTCTTATATTTGCAGTTATTTTTCCTTCAAAATGCAACCAAATGTGAATCTTCCTTAGGGCCCATATTGAAGTGGAGAGAAAGGAAAGAGAAGATGGTAAAGGATATACACCTGTGTAAGAGAGACATGGAAAGAGTTAGGATCTAGAATACAAAGTACAGAAGAAATATCACCTGATGCCCCAAACTCTGGAAACACTGGTGTCTACTCAAGTTTATAGCCTTGTACTGAGGTTCCTTGGACATACTCAGGCGTCATTAGTAAGATTTGAGTCAATGCATACTTTATAAGACTCCTTTCCTTGAGACCCCCAAATCTAGCTCATAAGCAAAAACCTCAAGGATCAAGTTGAACACATTCTGAATGTGTTTTAATTTGAATTTCTTTTCTTTCTTTCTTTCTTGTTACAAATTTTATCAAATGTCTGTGTTTTAACAAACAAGCAAAGAATACTGTCTCATCATTCCTTAAACTGTTTTTTGTTTCCTCTGGTGATTTTTTTAAATGTCTTTGAAAGCATTTTTAACATCCTCTTGCTGCTAATTTCTCTGTGGAATTGTTATTCCTTCTGGCTTTTCCCTGAGTTCCTGCCATATATCACCCTCCATTCTTCCTTTGGCTGCAGCTGTTCAGTTGTCAAATCCAGTAGGTGAAGATTATCCAACTATTTTCTCTCCTGAGTAAAGTTACATCATCCTCACTTCCTGTTCTTTGCCTCCTTTGATTTAATTTCCTGAATGGCAGGGGGATTCAGTTTTAAAAACAAAAAAGTTGTAATGAAAGTTTTTTATGTCCTGGTTTGTGATTTATAATTTGTTTGATCAAGTATAAAACTCAGAAGTGTAAATGTCAAGAGTTAACTGATATTGCTTAATCGGTCATTTCCAATTTTGATGTCAGTCTATTAACCTGCTGACTAAAAGGGCATCGTAGAGTATTAGTTTGCATTTGGTTTTAGAGTCCTCTATGATTTCTTCCTTAATAATGTTCACAGCAGTGTACCATTACAGGTTTTTGCTTCAGTTCACATTCTGATTGTCCCTCAACCTGTGTAATTCACAGTGGGAAAGGTAGTGTTGATTCAGACAAAATTTTGATCCATGCATTTTGGCAGGCATTGTGTATACTTCTGTGTCATGTCACAGTTGTCCCATTTTGTGCTTTTGTACGTGGAACCAATTGACAATACTATACAGATATCTTAGCATTTATCTAAAAATTTCCTACCGTATTAAATTTCTTTCTACAAAGAATTAAGTGTCTTAATATTTAGAAATAATAATTATATATTTGGTGAATTTATTTAATATAACAGATCTTTTTAGTGTTTTCATATGCATAATTGTATATCACATGTTTCTACACATATTTTCAGATTTTTTTAAATGTGTATCACAACTCTGTGGGGAGATAAGAAAACACAATCTTATTTTGCCCAGAGGCAAACCAAAGCCTAAGGCTGTATTATTCATGATTCTTCTAATTCCAGTTGTCTAAAATTCCTTTAGTTGATAGCAAAAAGGAAGCACATTGGTTTTCTAGCTTGTACCGTACAGGATAACCGTCTTCAGGTACCTCTATTCAGGTGCACAAAGGGAGTCATAAGCAGGTTCTTCTCCATCCCTCACGCCCTCTTTTGTATATTGGCTTCATTCTCAGGCAACAGTGCAGAGGAGGCATCAAGGTGTATAACCACGAGTACAAAACTCCAGGAGAAAGAATGTACCTCTTTCCCAAATGGCTCCCTCAGGAAGCCTTGTCACTTGGCTATGCCTGAAACAGTGCTTGTTACCAGGTCTGGAACACTTGGAGCTAAGATACTGGGTCAGGGAATGGACTCAGGGGAAGAGGTTCTGCTTCAATAGAAGAGATGCCAAGGAAGAGAAACAATAGATTCCCTCAAAGATGTTGCATGACTTAATTGCAATCCTATTTTTGGTCTTCAGCTCCATGTTATTCTTTTAGTCTTCCACTTAGATCAGTTCCAAGATGAAATGATATATACTCAACATTAGGGACATCCTTTAATATTTATCCAGTAAAAGAACAAACATATTCTAATGTCTGAAAGGAGATGTTAGGAATCTCAGAATGTGAACAAAGTATAATCTTAAAAAAAAAATTACAAGAATTCTGATTGACCTTTTCGCCTGATCTCACCATTCTTTCCAACTTTTGTTTTCTTAGCTTTTTCCCACTCCTTTGCTTTTTGAAGCTATGGATATTAATAGAAAACTCTTTCAAATGATGGCTAATTTTGAACATAGTTGGTATTAGTGCAGACAAAACTAAATACCCGCATATTGACCTGCATATGCTATTATTAAGAATTTTGGTTTACTTGTTTGTTCCACTCACCTATGATGAATACCTCAAGGGTCTAAATCATCTTTGATTTCTCAGTTTTATTGCTCAAGCTTATAATTGTGTTTACTCTCAGTAACACAATAATAACATTAATAAATACTGTTGAATGAGTGAATCAAACTGTAAAGCACTTAGAGACAAATGAAAAGAGAGTTTGAAGAGTATATATTCATATGGGAAAGGAGATTCAAGAGTAAGAATTTACTCATTTAAGAATGAGTAAACAAAGGCATTTTTTCATGGTACTAATACAATAATTAGTTAAATCAATGTATTTTCCAATGTAGAAAATAATCATATTAACGAAAACAGTGAAGAGATGGGAAGTCTTCAAATTAGAGACCTAGGGTATACTGTAAAATATGAGTATGCAAATCAATCCTTGTTGTTTTCCTCAAAGATTTTTGCCTCATCTAAACTGATATGAATTGCTAACATACTTGAGAGTCTCACTCTTCTCTATAAATGATGACATAAAGAGCTTTACAGTTTTTTACACTTTTATAAATTTATCCAGTTTAATGCTCACAACTCTATGAGGTAGATTATTATTCTATTTATTTTAAAGAGGAAGAAATGACACTAAGAAAGATAACATGACTTCCCATAATGGCTAATAAGTTATAGAATTAAAATACTAAGTCCCATTAGCTTTCTATGAAAATTTTATTTTTTCACATTTCTGTCAGAAGTTACTATTACAATTTTTTATAGAGTAATAAGCAAAATACCAAAAAATACAATAAGAACATGTAAAGTTATAAAGGGTATATATGAATATGATTGATGTGCTTATCTATTGTTTTATTTTTCCAGAAATGTCTTTAATTTCTTCCCTATCCTTCAAGTCATGCTTAAAATAGATCATTACTATAATTTGATTTTTGGTTTGAGTAAATGATATATAGAGTTTTAGGTTCTCAATTTTTATAGACATTTGAATTTAGTATTTACGTGAACATTTAAACTCATGCACCCAAATTTCTGATGTATTTTTGGTTTGCATATTTCTAGATCTCAAATTAGAAATTATTAGTCTATTAACATAGAAATCAATTTTACTTCATCATATTGAAAGGAGAAAATATCAACAATATTGATGAATATAAATTTTTAAGTGCAAGAAACTAATCTGAGCTCTGAATATCAAAATAATTGGATATATTGGAGACCAGCTGGAAGGACAAAGAATACTTCCCCTTGATATTGACTCTTCTCTAGATCAATAGTAGTTCCAAATGTAGTAAAAAGCAGACGAGATTTAACAGGGCCTAAATTATTAAGGCTAGTGCCTTGTTGCTAGAGAGTTCATTAACAATCCCATCAATACGGCGTTCTTCATAGACATTAGTAAGAGCTTCATGGAACATTTTAAAAGAGAATGAGATATCTCAAAGGACTGATCTTAGTTGAAAAAATTTAATTAGGTAAGAATAATTACATTAGTTAAATGAAACTTTTAATTGAAAAGTTGTTGGCATTTTCTAACCTGCTTCACAGCTTTCCCTAATCATTTATATTTAAGAAGTAAAGAGTTTCTCTACATGGCATTTGAGAAACATCTAAACATCCTGGAATTGTATATAAAAGTTTAAAGGAATTTAGAAAGTGTAGCAGAAAAAAAAAGGGGGGGGATTTTCTGCTTGGGAAATGGTACATTTTAAGGATATATGTAGGAAAGAAAGAAAATTATATAGAAATGTTCATGGTAAATACATATAATTATTGGAAATAATGCAAAATAGTCATCTCCTAAAGCTTCCACAATTGTAATGTTAAAACTCCATGGACTGAATTTCAGACCTTATAATTCTCTAAAAGCTCACAGAAAAATATTGTTTGTAAATTTATTTTGTTCTGTGTTGTTAAGGAAAATGTCATCGAGCAAGAGTTTTTGCAAAATTAATGGCCAAAAATTGAATGATATAAACATCAAGGGCCAATGAAAACTCTTACTGTCAGAATTAGCATAGATCCCAGTTTAGATTGTATTTTACCAGTTGCTATTCAAAATAGGTTAATTAACTGTCATTACTTTCTGGTAGCTTTTAGCTTAAGCCAGAGAGCACTGGTTTGAAGAGACATAGACATTTATTTGAATTCACAGACTCGCAGGGACATCAAGCAAATGAATCTGTTAATCCCTCAGGGCATTACTCCTGGCCCAGACCCATTTCTTTGCAGAATCCCAGCAACACTGTAATCCGGTGTGGTCTTCATCACTTCCGGTTCAGAACACTGCTGAAACTTGAATTTTGTAACTCATCAATTTGGCTGTGAAGCTGAAACCCATTCTATTCTTTACTCTTCTCTTTTTTATATCTTCCCCATAAACTCTTATCCTTTTTAGCCTTCATAGGTGCTGAATGCCATACCCATAGCTACAAAAATTCATATTCCTTTTAAAGATCTTTCATCATGCAGTTTTTGGCATCTCCTCTTATTCAGCTAATCCACAATGGAAGAATCTCTCTGGTCAGCTAAAACATGGGAGGTATAGGCATATCTATATTCTCAGGGTATAAGAGGACACAAAAGAGGATAAGATCCTGGGATTTCAGTGAATGAATTTGGGTAAGAGAGAAAGGGTTTTAGTTGTCCTCTGTAGAGTATTGGGAAGCCAGGGTGGGCTTTAGTGTGGGTGGATACTTTAACTGTGAAGTTAAATCAACAAAGAAAATATAATACAAGTATTAGAAGACTTTAATGGACCACACAGGAATTGGGTAGATTATGGAGCACAGACAATGGATAAAGAAAAGTGACTTTTGATTTCCCTTATTTATTAATTCATATGAAGTATTGATACCAAAGTTTACCAAACAAGCACATAAATCATTGTGGGAAGAAGATAGATAAATTAAGATTATGATTGTATTACAAAGGCCAAAATACAATTGGAATGAAATGTAAGATTCCTAGGAATAGGAATGGAAGCCACAAAACACCTTAAAATCCAACTGGCTCCAGTCCCTCTTTGTACGGATGAAGAACCCGAAGAGAAGAAAAATACGAGTGCTGTGTAAATATGTGTCCAACAGCAGCCCTTCCTTTAGTAACAAATGGAAGACACCATAATATTTACCACTTTACTTTACCACTTATATTTACCACTTATATTTATTCTTAAATTCTAAATTTGTCAGGCAACATGTGTGTAGGTAGGTTTCTTTGTGTGTCTTTTTTTAGGTTTGAATTGTGGCATTGTGTGCACACCACATTTTATAGGGATCATGTTGTTGTTGTTGTACAATGATTTCCTTCTTGCTCCATTCCCTTTCAGAACTTGGTCTGCCTTCCTGAACAGCATGAGTTCTGTTCCCTCATTTAGGGTAACAGTGGGTGCAGAAGGGTTGAAACATTATACTTTCTAAACCAGTTCCTTGTTTTGGCTCGTGGCCATCTTGAAGAGATTACGGCTCTTCTGGTGATCATCATCATCATCGTCGAACACCTGCCTATGCACCATGTGCCAGAGACTGTCCTCACTGCTTTAATGCATTATCTCATGCAGTCTGTGCAGTCCACGCAGCTGCTGGTAAAGAACTCTGTTTCAGTACAAAGAGCCGGCAACAGGGAAAGCATGATGGCAGCTGCAGTGTAACTGGGAGAATTGTCTCTGACAATTGGCTCCCGACTGGGTCTGAGGGCATTTCTTCTCCAGTCCCCTCCGTTCAGTTAGCAGCCACAGCGCACCTGCTCTGAGCCGGGCAGAGTGCTGGGTGCAGTGTGCCAGCTGAATGACTGAACACCAGCCTGCCTTCCGTGTGTGATCTCACCCTTGCTCAGAGGGGTGGGTGATTCTCTGTCCCATTTTGACTTGTGCTGACTGTGCAAGGGAGCTCCAGAGGTCAGAATCCACCCTTTCTCCCCTGCCCTTAACGTCCTTAATATCTTCTAATTGAAAAATCATCTTTGTAATTGTTTTTCTCTTGGAACTATCTGGTTTTTAAAAGTGATTTTCCGACAAGGACGAAATAGGGCAGATCCTCATTTTTTATGTCCAATTATAAAGTGTGGAAACAAGGCAAGGGAGATTTAATTTTTTTATTATTATTATTTGTTTTAGATAAAGGATCGAGTCAATGACAGGGCCAGAATTTATAAACTTAAATTCCGTTTGTTAGACCATGCTGCTCTTTGTGCTGTGCACTATACTTCAGATGGGAATTCAGGAAATGAGCAAAATCTGAGACATAGGGGTTCCAGAATGGATCTGCCACCTGCCAGCTAGCATTCAGATCTCAGAGGGGACCTGCCTGCACTTATTTAATGGAAAGATAAATGTGTTCATGGAACTGTTACTATAAATTCATTTGGAAACGGGACAGAGGTTGCACTCACATTCCTCCCAGGTCTGAGCTACTGGCAGATTTAGTTCACTGTACCTCTGGGAGGTAATACATTCGAGCGAGGTGGCAAAGTGTGATTGTTATTCAGAGCTTCCTAATATCTATTTCTTTTACGGTTCAAACGAACTTTTGGTTTGACTTTGTCAATTTGTTGAAAAATGCTTTTATGTACTTACTATGGGCATGGCGATGTTTGGAATACTGTGCAGGGTATTACAAAGATAGGCATGGTAATTACCCAAAAGATGCTTGTGGTCTAGAAGGAAAGAAAAGAAGTGAGGAAGCATAAACAGTTTTCTTGAAACTAGAATGTGCAATGAAGAAAGAAGATACAGATTAGTGGTGCGTAGTTTGGAAGGATTCTAGATACTTCTAGAACAAAATGATTCTAAGAACATCTTTTCAGAAAAACGCGTGATCATTCTTCAATTTTAAGTAGTTCTGCTGGAGTAAAATCGGCATATTATAAATTTCCCATATTTGAATTGTATAATTTTATATGTTTTGACATATGTTTGTACACATGAAAACATCACTAAATCAAGATAAAAACATATATCACATTACTCTTAAGAGTGATTATATTTCGGGTACCTGGTTGGCTCAGATGGTTAGTGTCTGCCTTCAACCCAAGTCATGATCCTGGGGTCCTGGGATCAAGTCCCTCATCGGGCTCCCTGCTCAGTGGGGAGCCTGCTTCTCCCTTTACCTCTCTCTCTGTCTCTCATGAATAAATAAATAAAATCTTTAAAAAAAGAGTGATTAAAATGTAAATTATTGCATACAACATTGGGTGTGTTTGGAACCCAGGCCAAAAGCCCAAATATGCAAAAAGTGCTTGAGCAGAATGACACTGCCACAAATGTAACTCCACTTGGCATAGCAGAGAAAATAAACCATGTTCCCCCTGTGAAAATTCAGTGGCGGTACCCAAAACCCACATACTTGGGGAACATAAGAATGCTCTTCTCATTGGAAAGAAAAAGAAATACTTTTGATAGCCTTTTTTTTTTTTTTTTTTTGCTAAGAGAAGTCTTTAGTATTTCTGAGAGATTATGTACCAATATTCCCTTGTATGTCTATATGGAGTTCAGGATTGTTCATTTCTAGGTATTTGCTTCATACATCACATAAATAAAACCTATGTTTAAATTTGTTGTAGCGCCTATCTCTCTCAGAACTTTACAAAGGAGATGTTTCATGATGATGATTATAGTGATCAAAACCAGAAATAACATATGCAGTCAACGTGGACATGCTTGGTAACAATGCTTCGTATTAAATGCTTCTGTAAGTGAAATCTAGATATATAGAAATGTTTTGACCATTCACAGCATCTATGATTATTCCTGCTTTTCTATGTTGTGAAATGTTTCAATTATACTTACCAAATCAAAAGTATTAAACAATGGTAATTTTTGTCATTTGAAACTGTTGAGAGTATCTAATTCCCCTGAATCTTCAATTATTTAAAAATGCATAGTGGACTTTTCCAGAGCATAAAAGAAATGTAAACTGTTCAATACTTAAAAGTCTCATCAGACTGAGGTTACTTGAGATAGATGAAATCATACTGGGTGACTAAACTAATTTCTGTGGCAATAATTCAACCTTAGAAATTAGCATTTGTCATTCTTCCACCTGCACTCCCTGTAAACACTCCATGCCTAAAAGTAATTAGACTAGGTATCAGATAAACCCAGCAATAAGTTAGGGAGATGGTTAATGCATATTTAAAATGTACGTGAAGGCACTTCTCATGATCTTTTCAAGCCACCAGTTTAGGTCACTACAGTTTTATTGAAATGTGTAGGACTATATCACACAATTGTAAAGGTTTGCAAAGGAAGTTTTTGGCTGACAGACATTCTTTGTAGGTTAACTAACTTATTTTGGAAAGAAAAAAAAAGGGTTCCAACTCCAGTCTAGTCTGAGGCAGTCTCTCAAGTGTGCCCCTGTTACTATTAATAGATACTTGACCTAGCAGTAAAGCATGGAAGTTTGCACTTAGGTCGGTCTATACCTACCTGGTCTGCACTTCCTTCGGAACTCTATTCCCAGGGCAAAGAAATAGTCTAGCTTTCCAATAAGAGTGATCTATTTATATATAAGAGAGTAATTATTCTCTTTTTTAAAAGATTTTATTTATTTATTTGACAGAGAGAGCTCACAGGTAGGCAGAGAGGTAGGCAGAGAGAGAGGGGAATGCAGGCTCCCCGCTGAATAGAGAGCCCGATGTGGGGCTCTATCCCAGGACCCTGAGATCATGACCTGAGCCAAAGGGGGGCTTTAACTCACTGAGTCACCCAGGTGCCCCGAGAGTAATTATTCTTAAAAGAGAGAAAATAGGAAAGATTATTTTTTTTAATTTTTTTCCTCTGCTTAACTTTTGTCTTTGTAATTTAGGATGTGAGTGACTACAATTTTATCTAGACCTCAATTTGGTCATTAAAATCTATGAGAGGTCATTATAGATTTTAATGACCAAATTGTACACATATTCCATTTTAATTTAACTGGTTAAATTACAGCTATGTTTAATCCTGAAGCTTTTTTTAGAGGTAGCTATGCTGTAAATGAAAAAAAAAAATCTGACTTGGGAGCCAAAGGAACTTTTATTTGTATCTCAGTTCAGAGACGTACTCTTTTTGGGACCTGGGGACATAATTAACTGGTGTTCAGCAGAACCTCCAAAAAATGAGACTTGCTGCCATCATTTATCCTTCATTGCCTTTCATGGTTTTGGTAGGCATAAGCTTAAGAGATGTTGTTGGTTATGATAGTTCAGATAGTGGGTTGAAGAATTAGGTCTTGCCTGAGTCTTTTTTATAAGCCTTTTTTCTGCCTGTCATGTTATGATAGTTTGGACAGTAGTTCAAAGACCTAAGCTTTGCATGAGTCTTGTTTTCTGAGTCTTCTTTCTCAAGGTGATAAAACCTTGAGAAAATTACTTCAACCTTACTAAGCTTCAGTTTCCTTCTTTCTAAAAGTACAATAGTAATATCACCTAAAATATATGGTCTTGGTGGAATTAAATGAGCCAACACAGGTAAAGAAATTGACACGGTTGTAAGCATGCAATATAACTTGATAGTAATAATAATACTATAAAAATGATAAAGTAATTAAATTGTGTGTCTCCTGGACTTTTTTCCTCCTCTCTTCCCCTCCTCCCCTTTTTTCCCTCCTATTTTCCATCAAGAGAAAAGTCTAGGCAAGGGATTATAAATCAGTATGAGAGGGTAAAAGACTTAGCAAGAGCAGCTCATTCAAATCTCTACAATTTAGAGTCAGGAGTAAGAGATGCTGCTTAAGCCTGATCTTGAAAGACATTCTAGGACCTTTCCTTTTTGAGAACACTCTGAGCAGCAACTTTCAGGAAGTCATTCCTGGTTAATGTTACTTCCTGACTAACCTATTATTGACTAACCCCATACATTGATGTCTTCCTTTTTTTGTGAGGTTGTATTTATCCGTTCTCCACAATCTATACATTTCCTTACCTTGCAGCCCATTTTTGTTATGTATTACCACTTATCAAAACATGATCTAGATTAATACATTCAAGTACTTATTGATATTTCTTATATTTTGTAACTTTAAAATTATTTAAACTATTTTGCTGTATTAAATGAGGAACTCCCAGCAAAAACCAGAGAATGAGCTGTGAACTCTGCATAGGTTGTCTGGCTTCAAATCCAGCCCCACTTCTACGTGCCAGTCACTTAGCTGTTCTCTGCCTCAGTTTTCTACTTGGTACAAATTCAGTGGATTTTCAACTGCAGATTGGTTGTGAGAATTTAAAGGGAATGATTTAAAGAGAATATCTTATCCATAGTAAATATAAATGAGTGTTAAGTAATACTAGTATAAGACAGATTTTCAAGCATATGCATTCTTGTGAAAATAAGAAAAACACTTTTGAAACACTAGTTTTCTCACAACTTTTCAAAGGTGGAAGAATTTGCATATGCATGATTTTGCGAAGAAGACAGTAAAGTTGAGTCTGACAGGATAGCGAATATAAATGGAAAATAACTCCATATTATTACATAAAACAACCAGTCTAAAAGTAGAACAAAAATAACACTCTAAATTGATGAAAATATCATACAGAGTAGTTTCAGAAATTCTCTGTATCTCTTTATCATAAATCAACATATTTTAAACTGGAAATTCAAGAAGTAATTTGATCAGCAACTTTTTATCTACTTACAATTTTTTTCTAGTATTTATCTTCTATTTAATAAATACTATCTTTCTTTTATGATTATATTTAAAATCACAAGATCTCAAATAGTTTTTTTTAAAGATTTTATTTATTTATTTGATAGGCAGAGATCACAAGTAGGCAGAGAGAAGGAGGGGTAGGGAAGCAGGCTCCCTGCTGAGCAGAGAGCCTGATGGAGGGCTTGGGGCCTGATCCCAGGACTCTGGGACCATGACCCAAGACGAAGGCAGAAGGCAGCGGGTTTAACCAACTGAGCCACCCAGGTGCCCCTCAAATAGTTTTATTATCAACTAGTGTGTCCTCTGATCTTGATGCTGAAACTATGTACCAAACACAATTTTTCAAACTCTTAATTTGGCAAAATTCCTTCTTAACATTGTCATTTTAGATAAGATTACTATTCTAGGATTTAGATGTAAGTCTTATGTAAGTAAATCATGGCATATCATATTATCAGCAATATCATACTTATTTTAGTTATTTTGTGGAAATAGATAAAAATTTTCATCTTGAAAATTATCAAATGGTATTTAGCAAACTTCTATCTTAAAGAAACTGTAGAAAATAAATAAAAAGAAAAAGTTTAAATTCCTTTAATTACTTTCAGGAGTGATCATTGGTTTCATTTTAGTGTATTTTCTTCTTTTTAACCTACTGTTATTATTCATATAACACGTTAGAGCAGAGAGGCTGAGTCTGGGGCCTCTCCCCTTGTTAACTGTGTGACGTTGCTTAGTTACTTAATGTCTTCCAAACTTGGTTTCATCATTTGTAAAATGAGAACAATAGTAGCACTTTTATTAAACCCTTATTGTGAGAGTTAAATAAATTACGTAGTACGTTTGAAGTACCCATAAAGATATAATGGCTTATGCTAGACATACAGCTCTGTATAATCTATTTTTACATTTAGGATCATATCACATGCAATTTCTCATCTAACTGATTATTTTTCAAAACACGGTTTTTAGTGGTTATATAAAATACCATTGTGATTTTACTGTATTTCCTTCATTTGAACATTTGGTAGATTTCCACTTTTTTAAAAAAATAAATCATGTATGTACCATTTGTTCTTATCTCTAACTTGCTTAGGGCAAATTCAAGAGAGAAATTACTGGGTTAAAAAGAATGTAGATTTTTTTTAAGGCTCTTTTGTGGTGCAAATTGCAAAATTGTCCTTCCTCTTCCCTCGAATAGTGTGTGAAAGTGTTCATGACTCCATACCTTTGTTCACAGTGATTTTTTTTTTTAAATGCATTTTATTTTAGAATCAAATCCGCTTTTCATATCTTGGTAACTGTTTTGCGACCACCTGTGTGGTATCTAAGATCTGTCTCCTGAATGTTACCTCAGGCCAAAGACAAATATCAGTCTAATCCTCAGGCTCGTGACGTATGCCCGTGTCAACTCCATGATCCTAGTTTCACGCCGCAGCCATCAGAGGATGCGGAAGTAGTCAGCTGGTATTTACAAAGTGAAGGTTAGGAATGCAAGCTATATTCCCCAAAGATTTATGAACTATAAAATGGCATTATTATTATGTTCTGTCATTGCATTGTGCTCTTTAGCTGTCTTCCATTTTATGTGGTAAAGCTCCTTAGGATCCATTTGCATGAAAGCGACTGTGTGTACTCATTTTGTATTGTATTGTGGCAAATGCTATAATCTACAGGGTTCCTATTCATTTTGGAATTCATTTCACAGCTCACTAATTGTGTGAATGAGAAGAGGAAATATATGCCTTTATTCCGAGGCATGCCAAGCAGATGGCCCAAAGTTCATTGCTAGCATTACAGTCAGTGTGGCCCTCATCCGTAGGTAGTGAGCCTGGCATCGATCCGTCAGACACAATGCGAGGCTCCATTTAACACAGCATTAGAATGTCACTGAGCCTCTGGTTTGTTATGACTTACAAACATTTTATTTTTTATCATCAACTTCTAAAGTGGTCAGTCATTTGAGCAGGTGCAAACACAGTAGAATTCATATCCGTTTTACTTGAGAAGACAAAAGGAACTTTTATTCATATGGAAATTTGGGGAAAAGAAAACAGTACAGAGGATTAAGCTTAGTTTCTTAAAAAGGGATTAATACATGTATTGAGATTCAAAAACTGTAGCATCATTTCTGAGATTGAACCTTTTGAAAAATTAAGTTGAAGAAAAGATTGGGGATTATATTTAAGCTTTTTAGGTGAATCTCCTTTCAAATCTCTTTCGCTCTTCCAATGCAAGGAAATGGTTTATTTATTTCATATACAATATGTCATTTATGTAACCATTCAAAATGTTCTCAGTTGCATTCATCCTGTGTGTGTGCATATGATGTGTGTCTGTGTGTGTGTAGTGAGACGATCAAACAGAGCCAGAGGGGATGACCAAAAAATAAAACAATGAATGTCTTCACTCATTTCCTACTTTAAGGGAGATACTAGGACAGTATGAAACTGAGTTCTCACTTCAGGAAAGGGAGCGTAGGTCAAATGTTCTAATGGGGCTGATGTAGTAATTTGAACACAGAGAACCAGAGCATCAGAAGAACTGCTGTCTCCCGTATGTGAAGGTAAAATGAGTATATATTTCTCTCACTCCTTCAGTCCCCTTCTGAACCTCCTCCTGTGGGTTTCACTTGCTGTACTGACGCCATATTTCCTTGTTCTTGGCTTTCAGACTGATGCTGCTCTCATGTATGATGCCGTGCACGTGGTGTCTGTGGGCGTCCAGCAGTTTCCTCAGATGACAGTCAGTTCCTTACAGTGCAATAGACACAAACCCTGGCGTTTCGGGACCCGTTTTATGAGCCTAATTAAAGAGGTATGTCGGGTATGTCAGGAGAAGCACATCTGCCCGGTCTCTTTTGTCCTCAAGGTGAATGCACTGAGATTATTTTAGTTTTCCTCACAGGTGACCTTTTACTTTTATCTTTTGAATTCAACTTTCTTTCTTCCTCCATACAGGCAAAATTAACACTTTTACTAAAAGATATATGGAAGAAAAGGGGAAAAATTACATGACAAATAAATAAATATCTTTCAAGAGACCTATGATTCTGTAAACAGATGAGAATCTGTGACCTATGAGTTATGACGTTGTTAGTTTTCACCTCCCTGAATCTTTATAGGTATTACTTTTCATTTACGTGGAGATACAGCTTAAAGAACATATTTTAGGCAACAATTTTTTTTTAAAGATTTTATTTATTTATTTGACAGACAGAGATCACAAGTAGGCAGAGAGGCAGGCAGAGAGAGAGAGGGAAGCAGGCTCCCCATGGAGCAGAGAACCCGATGTGGGGCTCAATCCCAGGACCCTGGGATCATGACCTGAGCTGAAGGCAGAGGCTTTAATCGACTGAGCTGCCCAGGCGCCCCATTAGGCAACAATTTTTAACATGAATGCCATTTGCACTCCACTAAGTCCCACGTCTTAAAGAATTGTTACTTAGATCTATGGTTCCTAAATATAATTATTTTATATTAGTCTAGTTATTGTCATTATATTAGCAGTTAACATAAAACAGAATATCTGCATTCAGAAAAGTGCAAAGTTTACTTCGTATTGTGTAATACAATCATTCTTATGGTCACATACCATTTCTGATTACAACTGTTATGGTTATAGACCAAGAATGCCCACAGTGAGGAAAAAAAAAGGCAAAATTCTGAAGATCACACACACACACACACACACACACACACACACTCTCTCTCTCTCTCTCTCTCTTTCTCTCTCTCTCTTCCTAGTTGTCCCATCATGACTGTCAGCTTGGGATACATTTCATTTGAGTATAACAGGGCTTTTTATATGAAAGTGTAACTATGAAAATTTAATCTTTGCTAGGAAAACCACAGGAATTATCCCCACATAAGATTTTTCTTAATGGGCTTTAAAGAAATCATCAATTCAGCATGTAATAAATTATTCATCTCAAAAATAAAAGTGAAAACAGGGTCATATTTAAGAATATGCCAGGTTCTGGGACGCCTGGTGGCTCAGTTGGTTAAGCAGCTGCCTTCGGCTCAGGTCATGATCCCAGTGTCCTGGGATCGAGTCCCACATCGGGCTCTCTGCTGTGCGGGGAGCCTGCTTCTCCCTCTGCCTCTGTCTGCCACTCTGTCTGCCTGTGCTCGCTCTCTCGCTCTCTCTCTCTCTGACAAATAAATAAAACCTTAAAAAAAAAAAAAAAGAATATGCCAGGTCCTTGGCAAAGAATACCCATGAATTTTCCTTTTGTGATTTTTAATGTACTCTCAGATGAGTGAAATGACACTCCCTGAGGCATATGTAGTTCTTTATTTGTTTCGCATTCTACGTTTATGTCTGGTTTAAAACTGAGCATCAGAGAGCTGCAGACATAGTGCACAGGCTCGGGTGGTTAAAGAATTGCTTTCTGAATGCAGCACCTGAGCGTTCAGGTGTGTGTCACAGGGTCCTATAACAAACAGTTGTATGAAGCTCACTATTGTATTTATTGTAAGGTGTTGTCAAGGCCCTTGTCCACTAAATCACATGGTGAGCCTCTTTATGAGGACCAACAAGAGACATTCCTCTAAAGTTTCAATGCCAGGAAGAGCTGAGCTTCTCCTGCGTAGTTGGTATGTCTGACATTATGGACCCTGTATATTGTGTTCATATCACACTTTCCTCATTGCTTTGGTTGCTAGGTAGTTCAGAATTAGATTTGTGATTGTATTTTATTAGTTGTACATTCTTACCCGATAAACATTTCTTTATGCTGCCTCTATCCCAGATTGTTGTTTTTAACTATTCTCTACTTCTATTTCTGTACTTCTTGATCAGATTGACTGTTTTTGTACTAAGATGCATTTTTGTTAAACACCTAAAAGTATTTTCTTTGGAAAAGGATAGGTTAAATATCTTTTTCTTCCTTATTGGAGACCAGTTAACACATGTTTAAATTCAGTGATGACATGTTGCAATATTTATATAGACATGTATTATAATTGTTTCTGTTTTATTTGTAATTTATTAGCCTAAAACTTTTTTAGAATCCCTATACATAAGTATAGAAATAATGGAGCCTAACTAGTGTAGTAATAATGATATCCATTTGTAGTCCTTATTGAAAGGTTACCCATAAACTATTTTGTTTCATTTCTTTGGATCTTGGTGTATATTCTTTCAAACATTATAGCTGTGAGTATATGTAACATTACTTGAAATTTTTCATATGTAACTTTTTTTCCAAGCTATTTCCAAATGGCAAATAATGGAAAACATTTTTTCTATATAGCCAGCAGAGTGAGAAAACTTTCTATATTAAAAACAAACAAACAAACAAACAAACAAAATCAAAAGAAAACTCAGAAATTTGCTCACCTGTGATGGGTTTAACTCATTATGTAATTAGATTATTACATTTTCACTTCCTTCTACATGGAAAGCTCCTTTTACAGGAAGTATAGCTTGACATGAATAATTTTTATATATTTCTCCCAGTCCCACTTAAGGGAAAATAAAGTAGTAATAAGTTAATTATTCTAAGAGGAAAGTGTAAAATTGAAGTTGTATAACATAGGTTTTCCTAAACTCAGTTTCTTTCTTTGTAATAAAATAAGTTTCTGTTCATATTAATATGAAGTTAGGAGTGATACTTTATAACAGTAATTCTATTTGCAATCTCTAGTGAGATATTCACTATCTCATGTATTATAATAAGTGACTAAATTATTCTCAGTTTGCAAAAGAGCTTTACTATTTAAAACAATCTTCAAATTTCTCATAAAAATTATTCATAGAAAATGCATTATTTAAAATGAAAATTTATAATAAGTTTTATAATGAGACTAAAGCAACATCTATAGACAAAAATCTTCCAAAGTTTAAAAGAGGAAAAAATGTCTTAAAAATCAGTAGTGATAGGGGCGCCTGGGTGGCTCAGTGGGTTAAGGCCTCTGCCTTCGGCTCAGGTCATGATCCCAGGGTCCTGGGATCGAGCTCTGCATTGGGCTCTCTGTTCTGCGGAGAGCCTGCTTCCTCCTCTCTCTGCCTGCCTCCCTGCCTACTTGTGATCTCTCTCTCTCTCTGTCAAATAAATAAATAAAATCTTAAAAAAAAATCAGTAGTGATAAATTTATGAGAAGTAATGAAAATAATTTTTTGTATTTTTTGTGTGAAAAAATGTTTTATCTTCCTTTACTTGTTTGTGAATCCTATTTATTTATTTATTTTCCTATAGGCACATTGGGAAGGTCTCACAGGCAGAATAACTTTCAACAAAACCAATGGCTTACGAACAGATTTTGATTTGGATGTGATCAGCCTCAAGGAAGAAGGTTTGGAAAAGGTACTTGAGTCATTCAACTTACTTACTTTAATTATTAAATGCAACAGATCCTAATGAAGAAATAGGGAAATAGCTCCTCTTGGAGCCACATTTCATTAACTTGTGAATAACTCTTAAAATACATATTTGATTCATTATGTTGAATATAATAATTGAGGATTAGTATTCAAGGATAAGAAATGTCTTAAGACAAATAAATATTTTATTTTCTTACCAAGTTTTTCTTATGCTTTGAAATGCATGTAATCTTTATTAGCCTTGAGATTTAATATAGTAATTAAAAATATTTATACTTATGTTTGCATAGACTTTCCTGTTTAGAGCAGGTCATAAAGAAAGATTAAATACAGAAGCATTATTTCCATTGCTGGGTCATATTCAAATGAAATGTCTCACTTAATGTACACAAAGTAAATTAGGTATATACATAAATACATTACATTGGTCTATCTTATTTGATTCTATTCCTAGGGTAAAGTCAGACAATGATTACAGAATTTTGGTATATGCTTACTTTAGAAATATTTTAGTGTAAGTTGTTTATATTTGTAATATATGCATTAATGTATTTTTTTCTGTTAGATTCATTGAAAGTTTATTGAAAAGATATTTTGGTAAGGACTTAAGAAAAAAATTGGGGCACCTGGGTGGCTCAGTTGGTTAAGTGACTCCCTTCGGCTCAGGTCGTGATCCTGGGGTCCTGGGATCAAGGCACACGTCGGGCTCTCCACTCAGCAGCAAGTCTACTTCTCCCTCTCCTTCTGTGATCTCTCTCGCTTTCACACTCTCTAATATAAATAAATAAAATCCTTAAAAAAGGCTGCCTAGGTGAGTCAATTGGTTAGACATCTGCCTTCAGCTCAGATCATGATCCCAGAGTTCAGGGATTGAGTCCCACATGGGCCTCCCACTGAGAGTCTGCTTCTCACTTTGCCCTTCACTCAGCTCATGCTCTCTCTCTTTCTCGTGCTATCTCTCTCAGATAAATAATAAAATAAAAATCTTTAGAAAAAAAACCTCTTTAAAAAAAGCAAGAACTTAAGAAAAAATTATATTTGAGATAATATTGTTTTCAAGATAGTAAGGTGTCTTATGTTTCATTTAGCATTAAACATGAAGCATTAGTTACCAATGGAAACTGAAGAAGGAAATTGAATCAGAAGAAGGGCTCTTTTAACCTAAAAAAACAATAACACATTTGAATGTTGACTCAAATAATTTTAGAAACAGAAAACATACATTTTTGATAACGTTACCAAGAGAGGAAGAAATACATCATGACCAACTGATGACTAAAGTTGACAGGAATATTACCTCTGCCCACTGAGAGTTTCAGACTGTACCCTTTGAAAGGCCATGCAAAGTCAGGAATCTTTCATAACAAACTGTAAAATAAATATTCATGAGGCAGTCACTTTCTAACTGGCTTGCTCCCACAATGAGAATATTATTCTATACCCAAGACTGGAATTGATAATGGTGTGGTTTCATCAGCTCTTACGGGTTTTATTCCAATATTTCCTGGAGATGTTGTTATCATATATTTTTGGAAGTTTGCGAGTCACTAGGATGCACTCTGGCCATTGTTAGTATTTCAACACATCAATAGAGAAATGGCAATGTCTTTCTTGTTACTGTGGCCCCTGTAAAGGAAACAATAGAAAACCTTTCTTTAGGCAATAGTGGGGATTATAGGAAGACTCTGAATATAATGGTTACAAAGTAATGGGGTGATCAACCCGAGTGGTAAGCAAGGTACAACAATGTGAGTTACACTGTTGCCTTGAGATTTCAAAAATAGTTTGTATACTCCTCTGAAATTTGAAATTTTGTTTTGATAAATTAATTACACACGATCTTTATCTTTAAGGGGTTTTTTATAGAGAGTGATCAGATAACACACTAATAGAAAACTGCTTCAAAAGAGCTTTAAAAGAGCATTTCTGAAAAATGATATAATTAAGTAGAGTCATGATATATGAGGTGCCTAGAACTAGCCTTTGAATAATGCAGAAGTATTGATTGGTAGAGATTGAGTCATTGCAGAAAAAAAAATGTAACAATATGGGGAAAGACGTAGCTACTGTTTGATTTGATCATTTTATACACACACACACACAGATATGCTCACGGAAGTAGGAGACAGAGCTAAAGTGCTAGATTTAAGTCATAAAGTGAGCACCATGTTGAGATGTTTGCAATGTATTAGTATATAATATGAATTCAAAGAGAGAATAGCCTGGATGTCTATGGCATGTGTGGAAAGATATTATAGTTTGGAATAATTTTAATATGGAGTCATGAATATCAAACTGTTCTGGTTGGGAATGAGAGATGAATAAACAGTGACAGAGGCAGTAACTGAATCTTCAGCAGCATTGTTAGTTCAAGGAATAGCAGAGCATTAGGATTGTGCTTTTAAGGAGTAATGGAGGAACCAGGTGATAAAAGTAGAAGCCAGTGAAAAAGGCATCAGTCAAAGATTGGTGAAGAAATTAGTGAGGAAAATTATCATCAGAAAGAAATTGGAGGGGCGCCTAGGTAGCTCAGTCGGTTAAGTGTCTGCCTTCGGCTCAGGTAACGATCCCAGAAGCCTGGCATCAAGACCCACATCCAGCTCCCTGCTCAATGGGAAGCCTGGTTCTTCCTCTCCCTCTGCTGCTCCCATGTTGTGCTCTCTTTCTCTGTCAAATAAATACATAAAATCTTAAAAAAGAAAAAAGAAAGAAAGAAAAGAAAGAAGCAAATTGGAACAATTATATAGAGGCAAATTAAGTACTGAGGTTGGGTGAAGGTAAATTAGAAAAGAAGGGGAATTAAAAGCTCAAATCAAATGCTTTAAGGATCTTCAGAAATTAGTATATAAGGGAATGCCTGGGTGACTCAGTCAGTTAAGCGTCCAACTCTTGATTTCTTCTCAGGTCATGATCTCAGCATTGTGAGATCCAACCCCGCATGGTGCTCTGTGCTGGGCAGCAAGTCTACTTCAGATTCTTTCTTTCTCCCTCCCTCTCCCTCTGTCCTTCCCTACCCCTCATCAGATTCTCTCTCTCTCTCTCTCTCTCTCTCTCAAAAAAAAAAAAAAAAAAAGTATGTAAGTCATTAACTAAAAGAGGGCAGTTGAATTTAGTTTAGTCAGATCTTAAGAATAATGGGAATTTTTTGGCAATGCCATTGTGACAGATTTGACTTTGAGTAGTAAGAATAAAGTGCTTCTAAGTAGCAAAATGTACTCATTTTTTTAATGAGGAGATTCAGGTATGGATTCAGGCCAAATTGGGCTCAAATCCTTGCTCTGCCATTTACTATTTATGGACAACTTTCCTACCTTCTCTAACACACAGTGTATTCAGCTGCATCAGGTGGTGATGGCAGTATCTAATTCATGAAGACCAATGAGTTGTGCCAACTTTACTTTTATTTTATCCTAAAAAATGTAGTTACCAACCCGTAGATGTAAAGACAGAGCTCCGACCTTGATAGAGTTCACAGTTTGGAAGGCTCAACCAATAGTGATCCTAGAGACTTACATTACAATTCCAAATCTGTCACAAGTGTGTGAACTTCACCCTTCCACCCAAGTTCTCTGTGCCAAATTCTTCATCGCAAAAAATGTAGAGTGCAAAGGACTTTCCTCTGGAACAGGCAAAAGTGAGAATATCATGGTCTTTAAGAGAACCTAGAGATACAATCTTGATAGATGTCAAGGGTAAGAATTTGATTATCCTCAATTCTATTTTATCATGACAAGGTGAGGAAAATAAAAAAAAATGTGTAAAATGATAGTTTTATCCATTACTTCTCATGCCTACTACCTTTTCCTTGCTTTATCATGGTCATCTTTGTCCAGTACACTTCGTTTATTCACTTGATCCTCTAACAAATATAGAGTGAACCTTTATTTTGTGCCCTTAGGAAGGTTATACTCTATTGAAGGAAACCTGCCAATAATAAATGGATGCACAAATGTACAATATAGGATTAGGCAATAGTAAGTGCTAAAAAGAAAGATGACTTGTTTATATGTTCAGGGAAAGGAGTTTGGGGTTGGAATGAGACTCATTATGAACCCATCTTTCCCACTTAGCACGCAGAGATCATATTGAATCTTTTCCATTCTATCTGGACAAGAACCTTGGTTGGAATGCAGCCCATTTAGCCATTGTCCAAGAAGGGTCACTAATACTGCAGACACAGTCAGTCACATCCGTTCAAAAAAGCCCTCCAGGCTGTGGCAGCGCTTTCTCTGGAGCAGAGGGGGAGAAATAATAGGGTGGGGTGAACTATAGGTGCCATTCCAGATTCTGTCTTCCTTAGGCAATAGGACAGTTTGTTTTTCAGTACTCTAGACTAGGAATAAGAAAATAAGAATACATGGTTTTCCCAGCTTGAATTCTTCTGTTTAGTTTGAAGACCATATTGTGTATTCTACTTCCAAAATATCTCTCCACATCCATTATTGTAATCGTAGCCAGGGTACCTTTCACCTGAACATCTGTATGGGAACCCCAACAAAACCTGTCTGTTCTATTCCCGCTTACAATTCATTTTCCAGATGTCAGCAGCCAGACCAGTGTTTTTTTAAAACAAATCAATCCATGTTATTGCTCTGTTTAAATCCTTTCACTTATTCCCAGTGTATTTTCATTAAAATCCAAACATGGTGTACAAAGTATTGCCTACCTTCCCCCTCAACTCTCACTACCATCTCAGATGTTTTCTTTGCTTTTTTTTTTTTTTTAAGATTTTATTTATTTATTTGACAGAGAGAGAGAAAGATCACAAGTAGGCAGAGAGGCAGGCAGAGAGGTGGGGTTCGGGGAAGCAGGCTAGATCCTAGGACCCTGAGATCATGACCTGAGCTGAAGGCAGAGGCCTAACCCACTGAACCACCCAGGTGCCCCTCAGATGTTTTCTATGCTTTAATAACACTGGCTTTTGTTCATTTTTTCATAGACACAAAGCTTTTTCTATTACTTTGCCTGTAGAGTTTTCCCAGCCTGGAAAACCCACCACTAGCCCTTTGCCCAGATAACTCTTACTCATCCTGGGGGGGTCACAGATTAAATCTTTCTTCCTTAGGTGTCCTGTAACCTTGACCAAATTTAACCTCATAGTGCCCTGTGCTTTTCCTTCCTGGCACTTACCACAATGTGTAATTATGTATGCTCCTAGTCCCACTGTTTATGTATTCAAGGCCTAGGAAAGTTTCTGGCACAAGTATATCCTCAAGAAATAGTTAATGACTATCAAATGAAGGAAGGGTCACCATAAGAACCATAAGAAATAGTTCATAAGAATCACAAGAAATAGAATGCTTATTCAAGTGTCTGGTGTAAATTTATTTTCCTATGACGCAGCATTTCTTTTTAAAATTTTCCCAGTTTGTCCCCTGCTTACACAATGGGAACAGAGATCCCCAGTGGTTAGTCAGTGGGCTGGGGTTGTGAGTCAAGGTTTCAAGGGGTACAGGATTTTAGAGTGCCCACAAAGGCAGCACTGAAATCTGAACTTGCAAGAAGGCCCAATGCACCCTGCATAGAGCACTGTAATCCTGATGCCCCAATTCTGCATTAAAGAGGAAAAATAATTCTTCTATTTATAAAAGTTCCCTTTTTTTCATCATCTAAGTTTATGGTATGTAAATAAACGTAGACCACTTAAGTGAGGACACACAAGTCATTATTCAGAGCTTGCTGTAGCACTTGGCCTTTGGCAGAGACGCAAAGGCGGGCAGGTCAGTGGGAAAGCTTTACAGTGGAAAAACGGAAAGGCCTCCTATGCACTCTGATTGGAGAGTCTTGGCAGGAGGACACATGGACCGCTGGCAAAAAATAGGGAAGCTGTGTGTAATTGAACGGATCTTGACCATTTGGGGCAGATTGCCACAGAGATTGTGGTTTGGCTTCCCAGATAGTTCGCTCCAGAGGCTCTGGGTCAAGTTCTATTTCATACATGGTCAGACTGTTGTCTGTTTGTATACTCAGTCTGTCAATGGAATTACTGAAGTCACTTGGAGGGGGAGAAAGAAATAGCACAAATAATAAGGTCAAGAAAAACTGACATGAGGAAAGTAAAAGTTTCATCATAACTGACAATAAAATGAAATTTTTTAGTTTATATTTTTTTTCTTTGAATATGTAACTAGGATATGACTTACCACTGGAAGTGGTTTAACCTTACTTACCTAGTCCTCTGAAGCTTAACTATGTGCTTAGGAAAGACCAGCTTCAGTTGGAAATAAACACTTGATTAAATGGCATAAAATGTTAAGAAACATTGAGAAGATGCTCAGAATGTAACTTTATAAGGATTCTGAGTAGATGCTCAGAATGTAACTTCATAAGGATTCTGAGTAAAGCAAAAACAGTTGGAACCTTTTACATAAGAGAGGTTTGAATTGAGTAAAGACACTCCATGATAATGGTGTATTTCCATTGCAAGGTGAATTATCTAGAGGCCATTTTTGGGAAAATAACACTTTCTACTTAAAAAAGAATTTTTTTAAAGAAACTCTAATGCAATAATAAAATCACTTATACATTTGAAACTAGTATAACACTATATATTAATTATACCTGAATAAAAATAAATAAAATAATAATAAAATCACTTGTTCCTACCACATGATTGAGTTTTCTTACCAAATGTGTTTTGCAACCACTATGTATGTCATGTGCTTTCCAAAAACAGCAACAACAAAAGTCTCTGCTCAAATGGATTTCTGTTGTATTAGGATTATTAACTTCTAAGTAGAGGTATTAAACTAAAATCATTTTTGTGTACCTGTCCTATCTTTTTTCTAGCAACAAAGTTAGCTATTTGTTTTGGTTACTTTGCCGGTAGTTTTTTTGAATGTGTTGCCTATATTAAAATAGAACTTGGAGAATAGAATTCTCTGTCTCCTCAATGGAAATTATCTAATTGGTCTTTATACAAATTGACTTTGTGTGTTAATATTATATTAATTTTGAAAAAATAAGTAAGGATAAAACCAGTACATTTCTCTGTACATGCCTTGGGATGTTTTTATAATAAAATCAGCTTCTAACTTACATATCCTTAGGGGAAGTTTTGAAAAAGAAAAGTGACTACAAAAAACAATTTTATGGAATACATGTTTGCCAATTTCTACAAAGTTAAGAAATTATATATACAATATAAAGCAAGATAATTCATATTTGCAAATTTTATTAAAGTGTAACTTTGTCATAGTTTACTTTCAAGTGAAGCTTCCTTTCAACTTTTGATGTCATTTTTTTTCTGAGTATTTACTGCCTGCATTTGGACCCACTAGTAGAAACTGATACCAATAATCCACAGGCTTCTTACAGAAAACTCAAATATTTTTATAATGTCTGGAGAGGGTGAGAATTAGTAGTGAAATCCTGCCTGACTGAGTTTACAAGCATAGATGTTCTAGGATCAGAACATGTTTCAAATTGCTCCTTGAAAAACTTTTTGTAGACCATACAAATTTTTAGAACAAGTGGTAATTTCTATAAAAGTCTTTACTATTGACCTTTCTCTAGCTTGTAGAATCCTGCACTCATTAACTCCCTAGGAAAAAGGTGTCTGAATGGAATTTACAGTCTTCAAAATTTATCTAAGTGTGAAAATCCACACTAGATAGGTGAGAACTATTTCTTTGATAGATTTCTAGATACCAGATGAATAGCAGTTTTAAATCTTTCTCTCTTTGATGACATTTGATACATGTATTCTGGTCCCCATGACAACAATGACCCCCAACTTTCCCAGGAACTGAGATTTCTTTTGCTTCTCTGTAGGAAAGCAATGCTAATGGTCATGTTGACTAGTCAGAAATGTGTTGTTTGCTTCTTAAAAAGCAAAAATGCATCCTAGTCCAGATCCAAGCCTAGTGTTTTTCTTTGGAGATATTAACCATCTAATTTGTCTAACTCTTACATAAAATTCATTATATGCCCTGTCTTACAACTGCACTGACATTTTTGGGTTGTGTGTCAGTATGTTTATAATTGTGATTTGCTTGATAATTTTTAACCTTCACAGTGATGAAGTAGTTAAGAAAGCTCTTTACAGATGACATTATGTTTGGAAATCAGTAAATTTGAAAGCATACAATTTCCTATTTTGGCCCATCAGAGAATACCAAATATTGCTTTTCCTTTCGACTCCTGAATTTGAATTAAACATATATACTAAATATAACTTTTAAAGCATTGCTTTTATTTTATTTTAAAGATTTTATTTATTTATATGACAGAAAGAGACAGCTAGAGAGGGAACATGAGCAGGGGAAGTGGGAGAGGGAGAAGCAGGCTTCCTGCAGAGCAGGTAACAGGGAGCAGGCAGCAGGGAGCAAAGAGCAGGGAGCAAGGAGCCCGATGTGGGACTCAATCCGAGGACCCTGAGATCATGACCTGAGCCAAAGGCAGTCGCTTAAAGCCTGAGCCACCAAGGCACCCCAGCATTGCCTTGATTTGAAAGTAATATCTGAACTACATTTTTAATCTTGGAAATATGACCCTTAATTAATTGAATGTTGCCGCGTTGTTATATTTGAGAACAGTTAATTCAATGATTCAAATTTTATTTAAAAAATCAAAATTACCACCTGTCTCTAACTCTTTCCTAATATTTAGAGTTGACTTTGTCCTAGACAAACATAAAAATCCTAAAGGTGAAAAATTTATGTTTGGATTGGTCATCCCTTCTTGTTAAATGATTATATACTTACTGATTTATTGTTCTTATATTAACATTAGAGTTCTCAAATGTTGAAATTCCAGACCCTGTGGAAATTGGTGGATAGCTAGTTTTAGGAAAGTAATTAACTGAAGGCTTCTCTGCATGGTCCTCCCAGGACAAATTACTTAACATATGAAGGTAGCTCAGTTCACAGGTAATTGTTCTTTACTATGAATTCTTCCTCTCAGGTAGCAATACCTAGCAGGCAGGAATTGCTATGAAATGATTCATGCTTATCTCTGGGGCATCGTGTGTGAATTCCTTCTAAAGTGATCTGTTAATATGTGATCCAGTGTAAATAAACAACAATTAATTATTATTAGACAATACTGTTATTGGACAGCAATACAAATAACTATCTCTACTTTTCATTTAAAAATTGATCATTGGAAGGGGGGAGGTAATTGAAGAGAAAGAAGTTTCTAATTTGCTTGCAACACTTAGCAAAACAACTATGGTGTTGAAAAGGTTCTGTTTTTATACATCACACTATATAGGCTTGAAACCTGACTTTGTAAATTATCTAGAAAGAATGGGTATAGTAGTTAATGGAAAAAGATACATTCCACCAGTGTGCATTTGATCAATTGGAGGGATAACTCATCTCCCAAATATGAGTTAGCATTTAACATCAATACCTTCTGTATGATTTCCATTTCTCAATACCTTCAAATAGTACTATCAGGGATGTCCTCTCTTCTAAAAGGAGTGTTAAATACCCTTCAAACAAACTATACTTAATGTGTCATATGATTGGAGATAACTAATTATTGGGAATATTTTTTGAACACTTATGAAGGAGACTCCACATTGCGCTAAGACTGTTTTAAACATAATATACAGAGTAGTTTCTTGTGATTGCCATGCAGATCTTCTTTAGAAAAGTACACTGAGGCTCTTTAATCAAGACAGAGCTATGCCACAATTACTTTATCATACATTAACGGACACTTAGATTGTTTTCGTATTTTGGATATTATAAATAATGCTGCAGGGAACATGTGGGAGTATATATCTTCTCAAGTCATATTTGTTGTTTTGTTTTCATGTTTGTTTTTGGGTAAAAACCAGAAGTGGAATTGCTGGATGCTATAGTAGTTCTATTTTTAATTTTTTGAGGAACCCCATACTGTTTTCATTAGTTGCTACACTAATTTATATTTCTACCAATAGTGCACACGTCTTCCCTTTTCTCCACATCCTTACCAATACTTGTAATTTCTCATCTTTTTGACAATAACTACTCTAACAGGTATAAGATAGTTCACTATGGTTGTGACTTGCATATCACTGGTGATTAATAATGTTGAGAATACTCTCATGTACCTGTTGGCATTTCTCTATCTTCTTTAGAAAAATGACTATTCAGATTTTCTGCCCATTTTTATTTGGATTGTTTGTAGGGCTACTTTTTGCTGTTGAGTTTATGAGTTCTTTGCATATTTTGGATATTAACCCCTTATCAGATGTATGATTTCAAAATATCTTCTCTCGGTCAGTAGGTTGCCTTTTAATTTTATTGATGATTTCCTTGGCCTTACAGAAGTTTTTTAAGAATAATTTAGTCCCATCTATTAATTTTACTTTGTTGCTTTTGGCATCAGATTTAAAAAAAATCATCACCAAATCTTATCTCAGGCAACGTATTGCCTATGTTTTCTTCTTGGAGTTTTAGGGTTTCAGGTTTTAAATTCAAGTCTTTAGTCCATTTTGAGTTAATTCATATGTATGAAGTAAGATAGTGGCTCAGTTTCATTCTTTTGCATGTGGCTATCCAGTTCTTATTGAAGAGACTGTACTTTCCCCATTGTATATCCCATTGTATATTCTTGGCCCCTTTGTCATAAATTAATTGGCTATATATATATATATATATACATATATATATATATATATATACTTCTGGACTCTCTGTTTTGTTCCATTGATCCATGTGTCTGTTTTTATGCCAATATAATACTGTTTTAATTATTTTAACTTTGTAGTATAGTTTGAATTCAGGGAGTGTGATGCCTCCAGCCTTGTTCGTTTTTCTCAAGATTGCTTTGGCTATTGGGGCTTATGTGTGTGTGTGTGTGTGTGTGTGTGTGTGTGTGTAGTTCCATACAAATTTGAGGGTTATTTGTTCTATTCTTTGCAAAATGTCATTGGAATTGTGATAGAGATTGCATTGAATGTATTAATACCTTTGGGTAGTAGGGATTTTAAGAATATTGATTAAGGATAGGGACTTCAACAATATTGATTCTTCTAAGCCATGATCATGGAATATCTTGTCATTTATCTGTATTTTCTTTAATTTCTTTCATTAATGCCTTGTGTGGTTCTCCTTCTTTTGGGGAGGGTAGAGAGGGACTGAGTATACTTGGTGTACAATGTTACATTAGTTTCAGGTGTACAACACAGTGCTTCAACTTCTGTATACATTATGTTATGCTCACCACAAGTGTAGCCACCACCTGTCGTCATACAACACTATTACAATATCATTGATTATATTCTCTATGCTGTGCCTTTTATACCTATGAACTATTCACTCTATAACTGGAAGCCTGTTTCTGCCAGTCCCTTTCACCCATTTTGTTACTCCTCTACCTCTGGCAACCATCAGTTTGTTCTCAATATTTATATCTCAGATTCTACTTTTTGTTTCTTTATTCATTTATTTTGTTTTTAAGATTCCACATGTGAGTGAAATCATATATTTGTCTTTTTCAGTCTAACTTATTTCACTTAGCATAATACCTTCTAGGTCCATTCATGTTGTAGCAAATGGCAAGATGTCTTTTTTTATGGCTGTGTAATGTGTGTGTGTGTGTGTGTGTGTGTGTGTGTGTGTGTGTGTGTATCTATCTATCTTTAGAGTTTTCTATATATAATATCATGTCATTTGCAAATAGAGTTTTACTTCTTCCTTTCCAATCCAGATTATTTTTTTTCTTACCTAATTGCCATGATGAGGACTTCCAATACTGTGTTGAATAAAAGGGGCAAGAGTGGTCATCCTTGCTTTGTTCCTCATCTTAGAAGAAAGGCTTTTAGCTTTTCAGCATTTAGTATAGCATTAGCTGTAAGCTTGTCATACATGACCTCTTTTTTTATATTGAGATACATTCCCTTTATACCACCTCGTTGCGAGTTATAACTCTACTTAAAACAACTCTGTGAGGTCAAGAGTACTTAGATATCTTTATTCCATTTTAGAGCTGAAAAAACTATTGTAAAATTTTGACTAAATCATATAATGAAAAAATTATGGTTCTGAAAATAGGTTAAAAGAAAAAAAGATTGTCTTGACTTAGCTTATGGTACTTATGATTAAAACAAAACAAACCAAAAGGCCCACTTCTGACAATCCCTCAATCGCTAAAAAGTTTTGAATTACACATTTCCTGTAGACTTAAAATCTAGGGATCATACAAATTTTTTGATTTAAAATTTTATGTCAAAAAGATTTCTGAAACTTTATCATATTCTATTTAGAAATCTAAGCTTATAAAAGGGGATATTTAATATTTATGATTATGGGAAATTATCAGTTCATATACTATGAACCGGAACCCCTCCACCCAAATAATACTAGAAAAGTAACTGACAGAGAATGAAACCAGATAAATATATTTATTTTTTTTATTTTTTTTTATTTTATTTATTTATTCGACAGACAGAGATTACAAGTAGGCAAGAGAGGCAGGCAGGGAGAGAGAGAGGAGGAAGCAGGCTCTCCGCGGAGCAGAGAGCCCGATGTGGGGCTCGATCCCAGGACCCTGGGATCATGACCCGAGCCGAAAGCAGAGGCTTTAACCCACTGAGCCACCCAGGCGCCCCCAGATAAATATATTTAGATGAGTGGACATTTAGCTAAATTATTTTTTATAAAAGTAATCATGGAGGATGATGGTAAACGAAATTGGCAAAATTTTATATTAGTGATTTGGGTAGAAAGTTGAAAAACTAATTGATCAAGCTTGAGGATGTCATTAGGCAGATGACAGTGGGCAATGATGTTTGCCAGGGCTTTGGCTGGTAGAATTACACATCTGAAAAAATCTAGCTATTTAGCTAATGGTGAAAAAAAAAAGAAATTAAAAAAATCTAAGGGGACAAATGTGTAATAGGTATTAATTATAGATCAGGAGCAGAAAAGTGACAGTCACTGAAAATTCCGATCTGCAGATATATCTTGTTTAGCCAACAGTGTTTTTTTTTTTAATGATTTTGAATTTGAAACACTTTAAGCAAGTCAGCAGGCATTCTAGATTTTACGATATCCTCTCTGTCCTTCCCTGTCCAGGTTCCTAATGGGGCCTCTATTAGCCCTAGTGATGCCTTACTAAGAACTTGAAAAAATCATCTGCTCTGGGAGCATGCAGCCCCAAGGTACACAGCTGTGAGAAAAGTAGGGTCTGGATTGTAGCAATTACTTGTTGTTCTGCCTTGAAATTTTGTAAAATTTAAAAACTGCATACCTTTGCCTAGAAATTCTTACTTCTGGCTTATGCCCTCTTTCTTCACACATGGATATTAGTTTCCTCTCTGGCCGCCGTAGGCCTTTCATTATTGGCGCTAAATTACAATTACACTCTGTCTTTATGACATCATGGTAGTCATTGTCTAAAGTAAAGAAATTTAATTGAAAGTAAATAATTTACTTTGGAGAGAATGCTAAAGTCAGTATTTTTTTCTTTTTTTTTCTCACTATATTATCTGACTTTTTCCTGTATTGACACAAACATCAAGAGTATACAGCTTTTAATGGTAAGAGGAAAATAAACTCAATATAAGAAAATATGACAAGGGATTTATTTTTTTAAATATTTTCTTTATTTATTTGAGAGAGAGAGAGTACACGCGAGCAAGGAGGAAGGGCAGAGGGAGAGGGAGAAGCAGATTCCTCACTGAGCAGGGATCCTGACTGTAGGGCTTGATCCCAGTACCGTGAGATCATGACCTGAGTCATGCTTAACCTGAGATGCTTAACCGACTGAGCCACCCAGGTGCCCCAAGAGGTTTTTTTTAGACATCACTAAAAAAATTATATGGAATCCCCGATATAGTTAATGCATTTTTGAAAAAAATACACTTGGGTTTGCACTTACATACAACTATTAGAATGGCATATCTATTCATCTTATGCAGTACAGAAATTACTAATGTTTCTACTTTTGTGCTTCTCCAATCAGAGGGAGAGAGACATCTTAATAGGTTACTAAGAAAACTATGCAAATGAAAAAACTATGCAAATGAAAAAAAGGATCGAAAAGAATAAATGTGATGAAATATAAAAAGTAAAAATAAAAAGAATCATAATATTTACGTTGGATTAGACCTTTGTTAGCATATTTAGGTAGATCAGGGTAAATATTATCTACTAAATTAATGTCACTTTAAAATTATTTAATTGATATACAAAGCTTTATTTTAAAAATAAACATAATTGATAGTTCTCCTTCCCTTTGAATGAACATAGTGGGTAATTGGATAGAGAGATATGGAAAACAAAGTTTATTATCCATCACTCTAGGTTTGAGAGGGTGGAGAAAAGAACTACTGGCTCCAATCTTCTTTTGCTTTTGTTCTTCTTCAGTGCTGACCACCATTATATGGCAGGGCAGTGGTGCCACAGCACATAAACCACCCAATGTATGCATTCAGTGACATCCTTTGCTTAGATATGTCTCCCAGAGGTGTGCTGTATCATCTCATAGGCTGTATTCAAGGGGGTATAAAATGTCTGTACACTGCGAGTATATGGCTGAATTATTAGAGAGTATTAGTTAAATTAAAGTACATATTAAATAGCATACCAGTGGAAGTATTGGAATGTGTGGCTCAGATGAGATTGTGCTGTAATCTTTCCCTGGAGTATTTTGAATGCTCAAAGGTGTATTTATAAAGGCTCCAAAGGTAATTCTAGTTATGAATTTGCCCTAGCGGAGGTCATGCAAAAAAAACCAAAAAACAAAAACAAAACAAAACAAAATAAACAAACAAAAAACAATCGATGCAGCTCTTAAGTTTGCCTTCACCTATTAATTTACCCAGAGATTTTGCTCTGTCTTTTAGCTTCGTCTGTATAACATGGCATGTTATCTTTGTAATGAGAGGATGAGATAGATCCATTACAGTAAAAGATATGCACTATTAATGAGTTTCTAGCCAGCTATCAAGATATCATCAAATGTGGTTTATCTTAGTGAATGAAAGTTTGAATGGAAAATTAAGCTCCCATGCTGACTGTAGAAGTGCGGTGGATCATTTTGTTCTTTAATGTCACACTTCACTGGACACAGTTCACAGAGCAGTGAATCATGCTTAAAACAAGCAGCCTTTACTTTAACGACAGCAGATAATGCAGCAGAGGTGAATAATAAGTGTTAGCCATCTTAACTTTCTCCTGCAGTACTTTCTCCCAGGTGCCTGATGGACAATTTACAAAGTCCATATGCTATTTTATAGATTGGAACTTGGGATCCAGCCAGTGGCCTGAATATGACAGAAAGTCAAAAGGGAAAGCCAGCCAACATCACAGATTCGTTATCCAATCGTTCTTTGATTGTTACCACCATCTTGGTAAGTATTTGTTTTTCCGTTTTTTTCAGATAAATGTAGATAAACATGGAAGTGGATTAAGAAGGACATTATAATTTGAACAGTGAAGAATAAAATGTAATGTGTTTTGTAGTTATTTAGCAACTCCTGTGTAACAAAGGAGTCAAGATTAATCTAGCCACAGTTTTATGACATTAGTTTTTAATGATGTGTTAATGTTTGGGCTGTTTATATTGATTAATAATACAGCTTTGTGTATCACTAGAAACGTAATGTAATGACATGTCTACAAAATTAGGTATCATTGAAGAATTTTCCGTGTTTTTTTATTAATTTTTAAAAATTATTTTATTAACATATAATGTATTATTAGCCCCAGGGGTACAAGTCTGTGAATTGCCAGGTTTACACACTTCCCAGCACTCACCATAGCACATACCCTCCCCAATGGCCATAACCCAACCACCCTCTTTCTAACCCCTTTCCCCCAGCCACCCTTTGTTTTGTGAGATTAAGAGTCACTTATGGTTTGTCTCCCTCCCGATCCCATCTTGTTTCATTTATTCTTTTCCTACCCCTAAACCCCACACATTGCATCTCCACTTCCTCACATCAGGGAGATCATGTGATAATTGTCTTTCTCCAATTGACTTATTTCGCTAAGCATAATACCCTCTAGTTCCATCCGCGTCGTTGCAAATGGCAAGATTGCATTTCTTTTGATGGCTGCATAGTATTCCATTGTATATATATACCACTTCTTCTTTATCCATTCATCTGTTAATGGGCATCTAGTTTCTTTCCATAGTTTGGCTATTGTGGACATTGCTGCTATAAACATTCAGATGCACGTGCCTCTTTGTATCACTACATTTGTATCTTTAGGGTAAATACCCAGTAGTGCAATTGCTTGGTTATAGGATAGCTCTATTTTCAACTTTTTGAGGAAACTTCATGCAAGAATTTTCAGTGTTAAGATTTGAAAAATGTATTGAGATGCAGATTATAAATAAGTTACATGAGGGACAGCATGGGAACTTTTCTTCTGCTTTCATCTCCTGCAGATATATTTTAGAGGGCATGTCATTTATTTTTCAGGATTTTTTTTTCCTATTATAGCTGTATTTTAACCTTGCTTTCAATTGTTTTCATCATAGAAAATCACTTTTAGTTTATTTATCTCCTTAATAAAATTAAATATAACAAGTGCTTTTCTAAGCCAGAAAAATTTTCACCAGTAACAGACTTAATACTGATGCACTGGATGTTATATGCCTCTTATAATTCTATATTTTCTTTAGATCACATAGTAATATTTACCTACTCCTACAATACCATTTGAAATGGGAATTTTAATTTTAAAATAATCAAGGAGCTCTTATAATATTAAGTCAGTGCTTTCTTCCAACAGAATAAACTTATCAATGCTAGTTCTTGTGTCTTTCCAGGTAGTCAGTAGGAATGTGAGATTAATGTTCAGAACAAACCACCACACACTTAGCATTTGTATAAAATCTAAATTTGATTTATGGTGTCAAATCAAGCCAGGAGGAATTCATAATCTAGTCCTTTTATTAACAATGAGGGATGTCAGATCTTTAGGCATGTCAAAATAAAATAGCTTGGGTTAAAGACTCTTGATACTGAAGCAAAGCTGGTAATCACGAAGTGACAGTGTTGGAGGTTTGTGAGGTTTTTTAATCACTCCCTTGCCGAGAACATCAGTGAGTACTTGCTCCCTCTCTGTCATATCCAAACTTCCTAACTTCTCTTTATATCTCCCTCTTTTTTCAAAGGTACTCTCATACCCACCAATTTATTGGCCTTGTTCTTCAGCTGAAATGCTCACACAATTTGCTAAGACATCTTTTTTTCTGCCTGTATGTCCTGGATCACATTTCCTCTTGTTAGGACTATTGCATTAACATACAACATCTCTACTGCTGACATCCTTCTCCCCCCACAATGCACCCCACTCTTCATTACAATGATCTGTTGTTTTCCTGTATCCCTTTTTAAGTATAGTGAATCCCTACTATTTAAAAATGCCCCAAATTTTGACCCTGATGTTCAAGACCTTCTATAATCTTGTCTTCTCCCACTTTTCCTTCCTTGTTTCCTATTATTCCCTTTCAGTTAACCCACGCCCATGATTGTGTTTGCCCTGTTCCTTTTGTTTGTAATATGTTTCTCTCCATTTCTGAGATAGTTTTGTACTTGTCAGTACTTTATATTATTTAGAATTAATATTACACTGTTCTTTGCTTATTTCCTGTGGCAATATTTCGCCAAACATCACTGAACATTTCTTTGAGGAATAGGAACTGATTATGTCTCCTATTTTTACCTCATATGTGTCTCTACAATGCTCATAATGAGTGCTATATAAGAGACATCTGTAGTCTTCAATAGTTGGCACTTCTTTCTGTGTTCTCCTTGATCCAGCCAAACTCCCAGTCACATCACTTCCCTTATGGCTCCAAAACTTTGCTCGTTCTTTCCATTTCCCTGTGAGAATCCTATTCACCCTTCCAGAACCATCTCAAATGACAACCACTCCATGAAACTTTCTGATCTCTCCATTAAGTTGTGTGTTGTCATGGGGGGGGTGTCGAGGGTGGGGAGATGTACACGTTATATATCAATACTCTATTATGGCACTTACTATGCTTACTATGCATTGTTTTTTATCTTAGAAAATGTGTGTGTGTATATATATATATATATATATATATATATCTGTGTGACCATTTGACATGAATCTATATAGGGCCAATGATCAAATTTTGCACTTTTTTGATACTTCAATGTCAGAGAAAAGTTCCCTAGACATAACAACTACTCAAATATTTGTCAAATTAAATTAGATAAACAGTATTTAATTAAATGGAAAATTAGAAGATGTAAGCAACTTTTGAATGATTATATTTAAATATTTTTCGTCTGTGAAGGTTAGTGCAAACTTCTTGTCCAAACAAAACTGGTGATTAAGACTACCATATAATTTCTCAGTCTTAATTACTCAGGGTTGTTTTATAAGAAGTATTCATATATTTTACTCAATCATGAACAATTTTGCATCTATTGATAAACAAGTGGTATTTAACCTTATTTTCATATTAAAGCCAGGCATTAAGTTTTTAAAAATGCTGTACCCAAAACACATTTCATATCTTTTGATACAGCATTTCTGAGCTTTGGACTTTGGAAATCTTCATTTTTTTAAAAAATTCCACAGTTAATTCTGATCTATAACAATGATTGAGAAAACTGCTCAGATCATGACTCTGTATAACTAAGATGTAAGATCAACTGTGGAGCCACACACTAGGCTTACATTTTGAAAGATAAATTACTTCTGTTTTAGAGTATGTCCCTCTCTTGGTCTTTAAGTGAAATTTATATTTATTAAAAGGAAAGTCATTTTATTTTTATATCACTTAGTGGAAAAAATCTTCTGGATACTCTGATTACAAAATATCCACACTTGAGAAAAAACAGATTTTAAGAAATTAGTTACTTACTTAGTAAGTGTTATTCTTGATGTAGTTTACTGATGTTTATATTTTATAAGGAGGCTCTGATCATTTGATTTATATTTGGTTATTTTGTTCTTTACTCTCCTGGAAAAATCTCAGAGGAGATTCTGCCTGTGTTGTGAATAATGATATCTCCATAAAGAAAAGTTGTGGAGATACCAAAGAAAAGTTCACTTATGCTTCTTGTTCAATATATTTATTGTGTGTCTTAAGAAAAAACAGTGAAGTGTTCTAGGATGTGACATTATCAGTGTGCTAATCATAATCAGTTCCATTTCTCTTGAATTTATTTTTATTCATTCTTTTATTTAACAAATATGTATTGGAAAATGATGACATGCTATGAGCTTTGTTCGGTGAACTAAATAGACACAGTCTCTGCCCTCAGGGAGCTTAGAAAATGGTAAGGTTCATAGGGAGGATTACATACAGATTTACACACATGCGTGTACATGCACACACGCACACACACACACACATACACACACCCCAAACCTTGTGATTAGGATAGAAGAAAAAGATAAATGGGTTAATGCTTTTTACAGGATAACCCTGAGTTAAACTGGGAGTCAGAAGGGAAAGGACAAGTCAGGTAAGCCTCCCTCTAGAGAAGTAGACAACAGGATACCTGAAGCTTGAGAAGGAATTAGCAAGGTGAAGAAAGAGAAGAAGAGTGTTCTTGGCAGGGAGAATGGGTAAGCAAGAGCCCTAAAGCAGGAAGGATCTTGGAAAATTTGCAAAATGGAAAGAAGACCAGGATGACTGGGGCTGGTGCCTTGCTCTGTTTCTCAGCTTTACAGAATACGATTACATACACCATTACCAAAAAAAAAAAAAAAAAAAAAAATACACACACACACACACACACACACTTACATACATACATATGGCAAACATTTATTGAATGCCTGCTATGTGCTAGACCCTGTTCAAAGCACTACTCGTGTATTTACTTGGTTAATTGTCACAGTAAACGTTGGAGGTAGATACCATTATTAATACTATTACAATTGATAAGGTTCATGTCCTGATTGCTCTAAGAACCAGTCATGGGCACACAGCCAAAAAGTATAGTAGTGGGACTTCAACCAATGTGTTTAGTCAGTTTGAACAACCAGTACTATGAAATGAAAACTCCACTGACCAACCTTGAAAAAGTCTAGCAACTATAGTTAATGACCAAAATAACATCTTGATTGAGAGTTGTTCCCCTAAAACAACACTTCTCATCCAGAAATCCCACATATGCTAAAGCACTATTGCTGTCACAGGTGTCTCCAGTTAGACATTTCCCTCTGTAGAGGCCAAGATTAGACTATGCTTCGTTGGATATTTTGGACCTCTCACTTCTCTTCTCTTTTAATATAGCGCTTGTTTTTCTTCCAGCTTTTTTAAATCATAATTTCAGATTTTTCCAGACAATCAAAATAGTATTGGGACCCATCTTATTTTTTTTCTCTTTAGACTTGAGATTAAGGACCTTGTTTATAAATATCTTTTACTCCCCTTCACAACAAAACCCGTGCCCAATACTTTGTATGAGTGCAGCATATAGTTCGATCATGGAATAACTCATTTTAGAAAGCCTTAAACATTTTTAAAAATGTTTATTTTTTAAAAATTTTGAATGAAGATTTATGATATCATATAATTTGGAAATTTATGTAACTTCACCTGCAGATCTGGACCTAAATCTTCGGTCTTCTTATGTCCTCTCCTTAGTATACTTCATATTATCTCTCTGATCTTCAGATTTCAAGTTCAGTTGCTACTGTTTTTTTTTTAATTACGTTATGTTAGTTACCATACAGAATACCCAACTTTTGCATCAACGTGGATGTGACTGGAGGAGATTATACTAAGTGAAATAAGTTCAGTTGCTATTAAAATTCTCTTGCTTTTTGTGTTTGTTTTTATTAATGGAACTAAAAATTTAATCTTAGAATCGTCTTTTCATTTATGAGGATTTTATTTATTTCATAACAGTGTTAAAATATAAATTTCTAATTGCCAAAAATAATAAACGAAAATACCGATTCTGAACAACACAAAGTGTGCTCTTATTTATTTTTTAAAATTATCTATTTTTACATAGAGTGCTTTTAAAGAATAGTATGTGCTCTTATCTTCAGTTTATAATCTGATCCTGTTGTCCTTACTGTTAGCTGGGGGCAGTATCAGGTGCCTGGGTATTTAAGTTCAAACAGGGAGGGCCTGTTTTCCCTCTGAGTTCTTGGTTTGCAGCAGATTTTTTTCCGGCCTGTCTAAATAAGTTGAGGGCTTCCCACTGTGCTATCCCTGTATAGCAATTGATTTTTGTCCATCAAAAATTACTAACACTTAAGTGTCACTGTACGTGTTCTTTTCCAGGGTGGCTAGTAGCCCTTAAGTGTACAAATGACTATGAATTTGATTTTTTTCTTTTTTCTTTTTTTTTTTTTTTTTTAGAAAAATCACTTATTTTATCAGGGGTTCTTTCTGCCTGGTTACTCAATGAATTTTTTTTTTAAAGTGCTTGCATCTGCAACTTAGTCTTATTTTTCTAAATTTTATTTTTTAAATGTTCCTAGTACTTCCTGGAGGGTTATATAGTTCGGTGTCTAGTTTACTTGCTTAGGCTTGTAAAGCTTTATTGTCGCAGTCCACAGATACAGGAGGCTTATCTGGGAGCAAGCTTCCAAGGACAATGGGAAGGCTTTACGGTACAAAAGATGAAGTGACCGAATCATCCCCTAAATGGTTCTGCAGCTTCTTCTATAATAGCAACAAAAGCAGATTTCTAGGGCTTTGTATCTGCCACTGCAATACATTTTCCCTTGGAGTCTTCTCTGTCCATTGTTACAGAAGGATTGTCAAGCACGTAGTTCTTGTTTAAGTTGCTAGCATCAGGGCTTGGGATGGTGCAGCTTCACAAAGATTTTCATTCTTAGCAACCCTTCTACCATTTCTAAGCTGTTTTAAACATGTATTGTGGAGATAATAAGATCAAAATAATTTAAGAAAGATATAGTAAATATCCACACTCAAGAACTACTTAAGTGTTAACGTCTGAGATGAGAGTGCCTCATTCAGACTCAGACTCCTCTGACCCTACTCCTGCAACTGGTTTGTTCAAAGGCAACTGAACCTTTTCTCACCGTATTTTTTCTTCTGTTTCAGGGATCCTTCTGGCATCACATTTCTTTCTCTCATTCTTCCTTTAATAGCTCAATGCATTTTATTTCAAATCACTATTAATATTCTCTTAGATGCCCACATCAGCTAGATAAATGTAAGACTACTGCTGTGCCACCATAGAGAAAGAAAGTTGTGTTTTAATGTGAAATTAGACGTGATTTTTTTTAAAGACTCTATTTTAAAGTAAACAACAAACGTAGAGCTCGAACTCACAACCCTGAGATCAAGAGTTGCATGCTCTACCAACTGGGGCCAGACACCCCAAAGCATAATGTTTAAAACTTAGGGTCTTAGTCTTTAAAGGTTTTATAAAGAGCCAGCTTCTCCTTTTTTTTTAACCACAAAATATCCAATACACTCACATACGTGCTTCTTTAATCCTTCTTTATTAAATGCTTTACAAATGTCACTATAATAAAGATTCTCAAGTATTTTTATTTTGTTGTTATATTCTTTTTCATTGCCAACATTATTATCAATACTGTAATTTTGTCAAAGATTATTTTATTATGAACAATGTATTAAGTTTGGTATGGAAGAATGAATAAAGAAATCTGAATCTTTGGTTCAGCTTAACTACAGCAAACTACATGGAAATGCAATATTTTTGCTCTAGTTTTCCCATTGTCAAAGATACTATCATGATAGAACCACGTAAAATTATACCATCTCAATTTTAGCAGCAGCTTTGATCTGAGTGGATGTCCAATATCAAACTCAGCATGCATCAAACCTCCTTCTTCAATTCAGGCTTTACCATACCTCTTCCTCCTCTTTTTCCAAACTGTTTATGTTTCCAATACTTTTCTATTTACTCAAACCAGTGATTTGCTTCTTAGATACCTCAGTCTCTTTAAACCCTATTTTCACAATTTAGATATCAATAATAATAATAAAAGATTATGATGATTATAATATAATAAATATACTTCATGTATGTAAATATATATATATAAATAAATGAATATAATAAATAAATATAATAAATTATTATTTATTATTATAAATAAAAAAGATGGATTATTCTGAGACCGTTTAACAAAATAGTGAGTCAAGGAACATTTTGAACCAGTGAGATATGGTCTGTTCATGGATAGTATGGAATGGGAGATTTATAGAGTCTGATTTGAGAGACATTGTACCTACGGGGAAGACGAAGAGATGACAACATTGTAAACTCAAGTATGAGATTGATTGGGGGTGGATTACATGAGGGGCAAAACCAACTGAGGAATGTAGATGAGGACCTCAGGTTAAAAGCTAAGGGATGGGGCATTAGCCTTGTCACAGAGCACGATAAGGATGTTGGGAAGGGAGATAGTGAGCTCTATTTAGTCATCAATGAATGGAGATGTTGGCAATAACTTTGGTGTAGTCAAACCTTGATTATTCATGTAAGGGGCTAATAAATTAGATTCAGAAATGAGATGCAGTTTAGAGATTAGCTAATAGGTACAGTCTCCTTTCCCATCAAACCTTTTACTGGAAGAACAGTGAAATGGCACATTTGATTGATTTGTGCTTGAGGTTTTTTTTTTTTCTTTTCCTCTTTCTACTTTCACTTAGGAATTAAGATAATGAAATATTTAATGGCCAAACTACAAATACCAGTATAAAGACAGTGACAACCAAAATCTCTGATCTAAACAGGTAATTCAGTCAAGTGGCAGGATTAAATAGCAGATCAGTATTTACAGAAATATGAATGATAATCATAACCCAAATCTTCCCTTAAATCCTATTGCTCTGACACCAGTATCTTTCCTGAAATATTGATGACCAGCACAACTAGCAAAATGCTAACCCTTTCCTTAAAAGTTAACTTCAACATATTACTATTATTTCTACAGAGTTATTACTTTTATAGGATTCACTATAATTTTAAGTGATTATATTACATTTCAGAGAGAAAGATGTCCTTTTACCTGCCCAAATCCCAGCATATTTTCTGTAGATACAGAGTAAAAACAGAAGCTTTTCTTGGAACAATAATTATGGCCAATAAAAGCTTAGATTTATTTTTACTTGTATGTTATGAAAATTCTCTGTATTTAAACTTCTGAAAGGAGGTAAACACAGTTTGCTGCAACTAAGAATGCGGGGTTATGTCTTCAGTAGCATACTAAAGGATCTGTGTGTGTGTGTGTGTGTGTGTGAATCAGGTATTCAGAAGAATGTCTTTGCTTGATAATCTTGCAAAACAAAATCAAAGAAAGGGAACGAAACTGTAGATTGCCTCAGATTGCACCTAAATCCTGAAAAAAAAAAGTAAGAGGTAAATAATAAACACAGTGTATTAAAAAGTTATTAAGGTACAACTTTGCTCTACAGGTCTTCTACACTATTTTGTTGGTGCTTTAAAACCTAAGTTCCAGATTCTAAGAGTTATTCATTTTCTATCTAAAGTTCACATGAAAGTTCCTTTTCAATAAAGTCTTGGAATATTGAAATGAGGTTTGTTTTCCAGTCAAAAGAACAATAGATAAGCACATGTAGAGATTCTCTTCTCTGTAGTTTTTGATCCTAGCAAACCAGTCATTCTTAATATTGCCTTTTCTTGAAAATATTAAGTTGTTCTGATGGTAGCTCCTAGGTTTTTTTCCACTTTTTTTCTCCTGGTATTCTCACTTCCCACCGTGACAACCTGTAGTGCACCCTAGGCTTCTGACATGAATGTTAATTAGGGATGGCAGAACTCAGACTTTAAGAGCCATAGTGAATAGAAAGAATTTGAAAGACCAGGATTCAGACAATGGCAAGTCCTTTCTTAACTCTACAGCAGTAAAAGCACAACAGTTGCAATGGCAGAGGCTCAGGGAAGAAATAAATAACATTGTCCTGTCTATGTAATAACAATCAACTGTGCTGTTATTTGTGCTGATCTTTTGCTTATTTTTGTTGGTCATTTCCTGTGACTGTGAATTGGAAAATATTGTTGGCCTGTCCAGTTAAGTGTCTACATATTTTCCCAATATTTACAGCAGTATAAATCATTAACATGTATTGAAATGCTAATGCTTAAACTAATTCTTTTAAATCTATGATCCCTTTCCATTTTTAAGATCAAAGTTTACTACCTAGATTTTATGAAACTTCCTTAATATAGCTAAGAAAAAAATGGTAAGGCTATTTTAGAACGATTAAAATGTAGTTTGGACAGTGGTGGTGAGGAAGTAAAATTACAAGCTCGAATTGTCTGCAGACCTTGGGTAGTCTAAGAAGATATAAAACCAAATAGTCATTGATCTTTACAAATGTTAATGATACTAGATGCTTGTTAAATGTCATCAGGCTTAAAAATACCATTTTAAATTAATGCAAATGAATACCTTATAAATGAATCATTTATGTATAACAATTTTCACTTCTGATTCTTTAAAAAGTACTTTATGAAACATGATCTACTAAATAAGCACTTAAATTTTATTCTGTAAGTTTGGTAGAGAATTCTTTTATTTTTAATCATCTTCCAATTATAAGATTCAGTTTCCTTTATCCTCATTAACCAAAAGTTAGCTAATTAAAAATAAGGTTCCAAATCTCTATTATTTTTCACCATCATAATAAATGTTTCTGCAAAATTTTCTTAAATAATAACTATATATATAATATATATATTTATATATATATATTTGAAGCAATTTAGGGTAAATATAACAACCATTTTCAGAGGAAAAACATGTGAACCTTTTAAAGTTAGAACATGGGAATATTGCTTCTTTATTCTGCTTGGAGGTCTTTGATTATGGCTGGCTTCTTACCTGGCAGATGGCTGGGCATCCCTATGCCAGCTGTCGAGCAGGACACAAGGGCTGGACGGTTACTTTAGAAGAGCTACTTACAATGCTCCCAGGTCAGATCTAAATAAAGCTAAACAGATGCAGAAGGAACAAAGTGTAACCTTTCCCTTCATTAAGAACCTCATTTTCTGTATAGGCTTGTCCTCTATTTCATCTTTAATTTACTCTGTCGGTACCAGAGTTCATTTTCTAAATTCCGGTGTTGCTTTTATATAGTGTAAAGTATTAGAATTGTCTGCTGATTTGTAATCAAAGTACTCACTACATGTTTATAACGGAAGCTATCTTCGTCATTGTAAAAGATATACCTTCTCTTAACTTTCCAATAAAAGTCTCAGGAAGATTCAGGAAAAAAAAAACTCAACATAAAAGCGACAAAAACATAGTGATACATAAGCTAAAGTTAAAAGAAGACATGCTGTAATTCCAGTAGAACATCCATCACATAGAGTTTATGGGGACAAATTGTTGATCATTTTTTTAAATAGCATGTTTGTGGATCCTACTTATGAGTTCAAATGATGTGATTTTATGTTTTTATGCCATAAATATAGGAAAGTAGTTTATTTTACATTCCCCTTACCTCGAGCCACTTTGTGGAAATATTTCTTATTTAGAGATCTATAATTAATTGTCTTTGATTGTTTAGGAATTTAATCATACCTTTTATAGATAGCTAAATTTCATCTCTCCCTTTACTAATTTTTAATTGCTTTTGTCTGTTTTATTTTTATTTGGATTTGATGAGAACATTCTCTGAGCCTGTTTTCCTCATATTAGTGGTATTTTTCCTTTTTATTTTATGATAATAGATTTATTCTCAAGAAGACTTTCCATACCTAGTTTTTAAATTCATTATTTTTCAGGAATTATTGAATACATGGGTCATCTATACAGATTATCATGAATTTTTCTAGTTGTACTTATTATTCTGATGAATATATTAATCAATTTCTGAATGGTAATCACAGTTGTATTCCAGAAATAAACTATTATTGGTTGTGATTGAAACATATTTCAGTGGATAGCTATGTTTTATTTGCTATATTGTTTTTAGGTACTATTTGGTAGTAACTGCTCCATAGCTAACAGCATCTGACTATTTTGTTAGCTTGTTATGTCAGTTTCATGGCATTTCCTATGCTCTGAAGCAGACTGGGTATCATGAGATTATTTGTTTTTATTACACTCTATTTACATACTTTCTGGAAAGATTTCTGAAATATTGGAATTTTTTTTATAGCCATTGACCTATTCATTTTATGACTCCTTATTGAATCAATGTTATACAAGTTTTATAATCTCTATTGAGTCCCTTTCTCATGTGAAATTCTGTGTTTTTAAAGTTTTTCTTTTTCCTTAGAGTTGGTTAAGTAATAGAACTTATTTTATTATTGTTACTTTTACTGAAAGATGTCTATGATTTAGTCATTTCCTTCTTTCCTATGCATTGCTTTACTGACATTTTTCTATTGCCTTGTTTTCCTCCCTCTGCTTTTCTTGTGTTTTTTTAGTTGTCAAATTTCTAGCTATTTATTGCCTAAATGTTCCATTTATTTATTTCATTTTTAATTATTTAATGATAATTTCATATTAGGGCTAATTTTTCTCTGAAAATGCTTTGAAGATTTTTCTCCTTCTCCTCCTCCTCCTTCTTTTTTATTAAGTGAAAGTAGCATAGCTTTATGGTTAGCAGAGTGCTATGGAGTCAGGGAGAACTTTCATCTCTCAAACTGCACCAGGCTTTGAAATTCAGGTAATAGTCATTAAGCAATGCATTTAAATAATATGCGTTTTCTGAAAATCTTTTTAAATTCTACACATTTCTTTAACTGTCTTGTGAAAAATTTAGACTTAACTTAGTTCTACTAAATGTAATCTTTATGGTCTTTTAAAAATGTCAACTTTGCCATTCTTAGGGTCATTATTTGTGCCAGAAGTACTTTTCCCCTGTTTTGATGAATAGTGTATGTTTACTAATTTTCATTCCTTTCATAAATTACAGGGAAAAATGGCTAGAATACAAAATTCTTAAATTTTTCAAGACTTTTTTCTTGAAACATTTTTGATATTTTTTTCATTGGTATAGTTCTCCTTTTCTGTTCCTTTATCTTTGTGGCTGATTTTTATATATTTATTTTGGCCAGAGTGGGCCTCGGTAAAAATATATTTTTAGGGGCACCTGTGTGGCTCAGACAGTTAAGTGTCTGCTTCAGCTCAGGTCATGATCTCAGGGTCCTGGGACCGAGCCCCACATTGGGCTCCCTGCTCAGTCGGGAGTTGGCTTTTCCTCTGCGCCTACCCCTGCTTTTGCTCTTTCTCTCTCTCTCTCTCACTCTCAAATAAATAAATAAAACCTTTAAATTTTTTAAAATCAATTTGCATCTTTCTATGAAAATATCACTAATTCATCTTCAGATGCTCCTACCAAGCTTTAAAAACCTTTTCAGTATAGGCAGAGGTATCAGATTACCTGTGAGTTTCTTCTACATATTTGAAGCCACGTGCTCTGCTGCGAACTGGTCTCCTTCTTCATTAGGCCCCTTACTCAGCTGTCATTCTGGACTTCATTTCACCACCATCCTGAAAATTCTATTTGCCTTTCTTCTTTACAAGAGCCCCACTTCCTGGATTCTAGGATTTTTTTTTTATTTTTTATTTTTTTTATTTTGTTAGAGTATGAGCTGAAATAGCATCCTGAGAAAGGTCACATGAAAGACAAACATTTTAGACCTTTGTATACTGAAAAATACTGCCTCCTGGGTAGAATCACAGGTTGAATTCTGTGAAAGGCATTGCTCCATTTGTCTTCTCTTCCTTTTGCAGTCAATGAGACGTGCATGGTCATTCTGATTCCTGATCCTTTGGATGTGCAACTGTATTTTTCTATCCTGTGGGTAATTTTAGGATCATCTTTTTATTCCTGAAATTCAGAAATGTCATGAATGATATGCTCTGGTGTTTGGAACTTTTTAAAATTAATATTTGAACATTGTCTAGAGTTTAGATCCATGCTGTCCAATTATAGTAGCTAAGAGTCACACGTGGATGTTGAACATTTGAAATTTAGCTAGATTGGATAAACATGTGCTGTTAGTACAGAATAAACACTGGCTTTCAAAGATTTGATATTTTAAAAAGAAGGAAAATATCTCAATTTTATTTTATTTATTTTTTTTTAAAATATCTCAATTTTATATTGATTATATGTTGAAATATTATACTTTGGATATATTAGGGTACATAACATATACTATTAAAATTAACTTTACTTGTTAGTTTATTTTTTTTAATGTGGCTACTAGAAAATTTTAAATTACATATGTGACTCCTATTCGTGGCTTGCATTATATTTCTATTCATCAGCGCTGGTCCAGTATCTTGCTGGGATCATTCAGTCTGGAAACACGTATTCTTCAGCTCTCAGATATTTTTAAAAATATTATTTATTTAATAATTTCCTCTTTGCCTTTTTCTCGCCTCTCTCCCTCCGGTTTGGGCTGAGTATTACACATTTCAGCACACGTAAATGACAGTTTCTGTTCTATTGTTTTATTTATTTTTTTAAAGATTTTTTAATTTATTTGTCAGAGAGAGTAGGGGGATCAGCAGGGCAGAGGGAGACTCAGACCCCCCCCGCCCCACGCTGAGCAGGGAGCCAGATGTAGCACTCAATCCCAGGACCCTGATCCTCTCAGGCGCTAAACCGACTGAGCCACCCACGCATCCCCATTTTTTGTTTTAAATGTTGGTGCATAGGCCCCATACCCGGACATTCTAATTTAATTGTTGAGCTCATCAAACATTAGTATTGCTTGAAATCTCCCCAGATGATAATAATCCTCTAATTTTATCATATAATTTCATCTTGTTTAATCTTGTTTTTTTTTTTTTTTTCAAATTTTATTTTCGGGAAGAGTTCCTCAACTTTAGTCCATCAACTGTTTATATATATATAAATAAAAACATATGCATATAAATATATAAAAATATATATAATACATACTATATATATAACATACAATATATGTAGTATGTATATGTTAATTTTAATTAACTAATCAATATTTATTTATTTATTTATTTAGAGCATGAGTAGAACAGAAGGAGAGAGAGAATCTTAAGCAGGCTCCACACCCAGAGCAGAGCTCCTTGTGGGTCTCAATCTCACAACCCAGAGCCAAATCAAGAGTCAGATGCTTAACTGACTGAGCCACCAAGACAGCCCTGTTGATATTTTTAAGACAATTTTTTCGAGCAGTTTTAGGTTCATAGCAAAATTGAGAGGAAGGTACAGAGATTTCCTATATACTTCCTGCCCCGACACATGCACAGCCTCTTCCATTATCAACATCCTCCACCAGAGTGGTGCATTTGTTGCAATTGATGAACCTTCACTGACACATCACCATCACCCAAGTACATAGCTTACATTTTAGTTCTTTCTTGGTGTTGCACATTCTGTGGGTCTGGACAAATGTATAATGACATGTATCCACCATTATGAGTATCATATAGAGTGTTTTCATTGTCCTGAAAATAATGCTTTGCCTGTTAACCCCCTTACCTGACTCCTGGCAATCATTGATCTTTTTATTGTCCCCATAGTTTTGTCTTTTCCAGAGTGTCATATAAGTGGAATCATGCAGTATGTGGTCTTTTCAGGTTGGGTTCTTTCACTTACTGATATTCCATTTATGATTCTTCCATGTCTTTCAGAGATCGGTACCTCATTTCTTTTTAGTGCACTTTATTTATGTTTACCTCTATTTTTTTTAAGATTTTATTTGTTTATTTGACAGAGAGAGAGAGATCACAAGAAGGCAGAGAGGCAGGCAGAGAGAGAAGGGGAAGCAGGCTTCCCACTGAGCAGAGAGCCCGATGCAGGGCTCGATTCCCAGGACCCTGAGACCATGACCGGGGCTGAAGGCAGACCGTTAACCATCTGAGCCACCCAGGTGCCCCTGTTTACCTCTATTTTTAATTTTGAAGAACTTTTAGACATTCTGATCTTTTAACATTAATTCATTATATTTCCTTTTTTTGAAGTTTTTTCTATTCTTATTTTGTTCCTTTATTTGTGTCTTTATTTTTCTGTTTTATTTCTGTCTTGATGTTAGAGGATCTACTCAAATTTTTTCAAATGTCTATTCACACTTTAGAGTAAGGCACCATAAATGGAAATGGAAGCTCTGTGTAATAGGTGAATTACACCAAGGAGTGTTTTGGGAGGGGATTTGGTCTTCCATCTGGAGGGTCTGACAGATACATAAATCCATGTACCTATTCTCTATGTTGCATAATTTCTGAAAGGAATCCTACAGATTGGCAGCTAACATTCTCAATTAAGAAGGAAAAACAGGCTGGAAAACTTATTTTTGACTGATGCAAACTTTAATTTATTCCTCTAAATTTTAACATGGTACCTATTCTCTCTGAATCTGGAATTACTTGGACTCAGTTTCTCCTTCAGTTTTCTGCAAGGGGCAGGGTATGGGAAGGTGAATGGTTTCCAAAATGTATTGGAGAATTCACCTAGTTTTCTAGTTGGTACAGGGTATGGATCTCTGAGCAAGGACTTTTTTTTTTTAAGATTTTATTTATTTATTTGACAGGCAGAGATCACAAGTAGGCAGAGAGGCAGGCAGAGAGAGAGAGGAGGAAGCAGGCTCCCTGCTGAGCAGAGAGCCCGATGTGGGGCTCGATCCCAGGACCCTGGGATCATGACCCCAGCGGAAGGCAGAGGCTTCAACCCACTGAGCCACCCAGGCGCCCTTCTGAGCAAGGACTTTTTATGGAGAAATGAATAAAACATTTTTTCAGCTGCCTCCAGGAGACCAAGACTTCTTGGTTTCCTGTTGTCTTATATTTAATGCCAATTCTTTCAAAATGACAGGTGAAATTTTATCATCGACTGCATTATAACTCCATATATTCTCAGGAATTAAAATTAAACAGGTCATGAATTCCAGCTAGATGAGTAGCCAACTTGACTACCCTTCCCTGCCATTGTCAGTACACTACTACAATGAGGGAACAGGGGTGCCATTTACATCTAACAAGAAAGCAGACTGACTTCTGGATCTGTAGTTTTCTATTGCAGGAGGCCATTCTTCTTTTTTGAATAGAATTCATTACAATATTCAGCCCTCCTTTTTCACTTTGCTTGACAACGTATTTCTTAAGACCTGAATATAAGAAGCTTTCTCTCTTAAGTACTATGAAGCCATTTTTGATGACATGGTTATACCTTTGTTCTGGTGTTTTGACAACATTCCTACACTATCGGTCATCCTCCACATATAACTGTCTGTACATACACGATTCCATTCCCTCAACTTTTGGCAAGACTCTGTTATTCTTACTGTTCACTGTTGTGAGTTTTTGTATTTGCCCATAGCCTTAGAACTACTTTGGTAAGGAGTTAGGAGAGACGGAGCCAGGGCTTGCTGCCCACAAATCTTTGAACGATGTAACAACTGTCAGTAGTCCACTACAGATGGAGAGCGGAGAATGTGGAAGAGAAATGATGGATGCGGGTGAGCAGACAGACAACAGAATAGAAGTGAGGAAGTTTTATAGGTCTTATAAAGAAACTGAGATTTTAATCTACTCAGAATAGGGCAATTTTAAAAGATTTTAAATTCCTAAGCAATATGATCAAGTCAGGACTTTAAAAAATCTCCCTTAGAATTAGAGATAGAATTGTAGTTTATGAGATACGATTTGGTGAGACTAACCAAGATAATTTTGCAAGAGTGAGAGCTGATAAGGTCCAAACTATGGCAATATCTGAAGGGTTGGAAGGGAAGGACATCAGGGTCACAAGATATATAGGGTGGAGAATGGGAAATATATAGTAACAGTTTAAAATTGAAGTTTAAAATGAGATCAGAGGTTAGGAAGACTTTTATTTTCCTAATAAACATTGCTGGGAACATAATCGATGTAAAAAGCAGAATTGGGGTAATAAAAGATGAACAGGTTACATTTAAAATTCCTATGGTATATCTATTGGGTTGGCAGTTAGACATATAGTTCCATAGCTGAAGAGAATGATCTAGACTGGATATGAGATGGAGTTATCAAGATAGATCATGGTTGGCATCATGAATAGAGGTGATACTCTTCACTTAGGGAACACTTGATGATTATCAGTGATTCTACACTACTGCACATTTCTTTTCTTTCCTGATATCTCTGTGGATTATCTCCTAAAAATTGTTGTATTCTATTTGGCTAAACAAACAACTATACATTTAGAGCTTCTCAGCAAGATGAAGAGTCTGGGATAGGAAAAAAAACACAAAACATACAAACAAAACACACACACTGTCTTTTGAGTCAGGCTTAAGAGTCCTTTATCCATGTTGGTAAGGGGGACAATTGTGAGATTTTCAAGACCCATAAGTCCTGAATTTTATCAGGTACCCCCAACCTAATTTTACTTTCTGATCAATATCTGATTATGAGGCTCTGATCTTTGCATTTTCAATCACAGCTTGATTACTTGATTCCTAATTGCTTCTTTTTATTTGAGATTTAACTGGTACTTTTAATGGCAGTCTTTATCCTAACCCCACCGTGATGATTCAAAAAGGAAGGTACAGAACTCTTCTCCTGGTAGAAAATGTATATGTTTTGCTTTACTGGCATCATTAAAGTGATTTCCTCTAGAAATCCAGAATAACAGATGAGTCCCCAGGTGCTTATCCACTCATCAGTCATTAAGTGCATTCCTCATAAGACATTTATGCCATTAATTTATGTCATTAATTAGATGCCTAAACAAGAATGTATTATTGAGTTGAGTCTTTTATTATAAATTTTATGTTCTGAGTTTTCAGTTTGGGATCTATGTAGTAATTGATTAAAAAAAAAAAACCAAACTCATGAGTTTGTTTTCACCATCTTGTTAGAATAAACCAATATTGGACAAACAAAGAAACAAAATGTTTTTTTACCACTTCATTTGAGAACTAATTGAAAAGAAATGTCTTTTCCACATGCCTGTTTCGACATTTCATATTATATGCAGAATATTTTATACTTCATTCAAATGTGACTAGAATCACTGATCATAAAATATTTGCTTATAATATGTCACAGCTTTGCATTCTTTAAAAAAATCAAATTTATATCTTGCCTTTTGGACTTTTAAATTTGCAACTTTAGGCAAATATGATGTTTTCTAACATTACAGACGAAACGCTGCTTCCATAATACAGTGAATGCTTTCTATGCCCTGTAGCAGTGTTCATCATTTGGTTACATCAGTATTTCATAGTATGCTCCACTGTTCTGATAGGTATATAATGAGGGACACACTACAACTATTGTGTGGTTAAATGGCTTTTGGAAAATATTGAGTTAAGATAAATTCATTGGGTTTCTTTATCACTGAATCTTTAGTAAATTCATATGTATTGTGGATATCTCAAAGGAATGAAAATATGTAGAATTTCCAAATATTTTTAATTGCAGAATGTTTTCTTGTAAATAAAACTTGTGGATAATTTCCCAGAACAATATACTGTGGACAACATTGATAAATAGGATGAAATTTACTTACATATGCAAATCCATGAACTGCTTAACCTACTAATGAACATCAGAGGAGCAAACTTTCTGCGTTGAGTTCATATTTGAAATTCATATCTGAATTTAATACCTAATAGAGAAAGAGCTTCTCTGCAGGTTGAAGGGATAAATGGAAGTCAGAAAATCTAGGTTTGAATCTTGAGTCTGCCACTTAGTAATGATTTACTTTGGGCAATTTACCATAACTTTATAATAAGGGTAATAATGTTGTACAACTTGAAGTATTAGAAATAAAAACTTGAAAAATATATAACATAGTTCCTGGTACAAAATTATCAGCAAATGATAATATTAAATGGGTACAAAGTAATCTAAAAAAATAAGAAGCAATGAATGGTGCTCACATTTACTATTTTTCCCCAAGGCTTTATAACATATTCTTCTTATGAACCATCATTCTCCTTCTTCAGGCCATGTACCAGTAAGATTCTTCTCTATGACTTTTTTCACTTCATTTCTCTTGCCTGAGCAACCCTTACTTCTCCCCATTTATCTAATTTGTACTCATTCTACAATCCGTTTTTTGGGTGGCCTTTTCTCTAGGATGATTTATCTAAATTCCTTGGGACATCTTTACTTTTGCTGGCATCTAATGGTCCTTTTACCTATGCAATTTATCCCTTGGGTACTTACATGAAAACTTGTATCATTAGTTTGCTTTTTTTGTGCAAGTTCTCTATTTTCAACTAGATTAAAAGGTGTTTAGGAGAAGCAATTCTGTTTTACAGTAGGTATTTTCTTTTAAAGAAAGGTACTCAATAAACATTTGTTGATTCTATTGATTATGAAAGGGCAGCAGCTAAAAGCTTACCATCAATTATGTAAAAAAGGATTTTCAGCAGACACATGCTGCTAACTACCACTAACCATTGACGGATAATTCTCATTATACAAGGACTTTCTCTTATGACTGCTTTATAGGCATATTCAGGAGTCTTGAAGAAGTTGCCAGTATCTGTTCAGTTTTGGGGAGGCATGAGGGTAGAAAAGTCAGTTAGTATTTTTTTTTAAGGTTTATTTATTTATTTGAGAGAAAGAGCTAGGGAGAGAGAGAACAGGAGCAGGGGCAGAGAGGGAGAAGCCGAGGAGCTTGCTGCGGGGCTCAATTCTAGGACCCTTGGGATTATGACCTGAGCCCAAGGTAGACGCTTAATCGACTGAGCCACCCAAGTGCCCCACAAGCTAGTGTTCTAATCCCTTATTTAATCATCATATTTCCACTCCTTTTGGAGAATTGTAAATAGAGCTTGAGGACAGGTAATATTGGGTCCTTTCTAAGGCAAAGAAACTTCAAACTCAAATTTTTGCACTTAATTATAAGAAACAGAATCTTAATGATTAAAAACTTCACCTTGCACTCATGTGGCAAATCATGTCCTCCTCCTTTGGCTTTCTCACTCTTTCAAGCTTGCATTCGGATTTATCCAATATCTAAGTCGTGAGAAAATACCTAAAGGGAGAATATTGGAGAAAGAAATTCTAAACCTCATTTCCTACGCCAAAACTGATTTTTAGGTAGATGCTTAAAAATAATCTTGGGAAAGAGAATGTCATTGTAAGCAGGATATTCAAGCACTGATGATCCACAGTGATTACATCTAGATAGTTTCCTCATACTTTAATAGGAATAAAGTTTGTTTCCTAACTTAGATCCTCATGATATTATCACTCCCTATCTTCTTTTTGTTCCACACTTTCTTTTCATTTAAATCATACAGAGCTATTCATTCTCTCCAGCATCCATATGAATCATTTTCTCTCGCCAAGATATTTTCATTTACTCTACTCTTTGTTTAAGTCAATACTCATTCCCAACAACATATGGGACTGGCTCCATAATTTCTGCCCCCAGTGTGAAATGAAAATAAGGATCTCTTGTTAAAAAGTTTTTAAGATTTTCAAAAGGACACCAGCACAGTACTAAACCTAGCAAGGCTTCCATCACACTGTTGGGCCCTGTCTTCTCCATTGTATATTCTTTCTTCCTTTGTCATAAATTAATAGACCATACATGTAGGAGTTTATTTCTGAACTCTATTCTGTCCCAGTGACCTATGTGTTTGGTTTTATGCTAATACCATAGTGTTTTAATTACTATAGCTTTGTAATATAGTTTTAAATCAGAGACTGTGATACTTCTGGCCTTGTTCTTTCTCAAGATTGTGGGGCTTTTGCGGGTAATTTTTGGTTCCACACAAATTTTAGAAGTATTTATTCTACTTCTGTGAAAAGTGTCATAGGAATTTTGGTAGAGATTACACAGAATCTGTGGCTTGCTTTGGGGAGTATAAACATTTTAACAATATTATTTCTTCCAGTCCATGAACACAGAATATCTTTCCATTTATTTGTGTCTTCTTTAGCTTTTTTCATTAATGTTTTTAGTTTCCACTGGTTAGGCAGGCAGTTTATAGTTATGCCCCATCCCTCCTTTCCTGCTTGCATAGAGCCTGAAGTCCTGCCAGAGGTAAATGCTTAGGGTTCTCCCAGGTCTTCTCTGAGCATACTTCTTGCCATAGGCCTGTGCATGGGCTTCTAGAATCCCTTGAATATGCGGAGCATTTTATAGCCCTAATGGTAAGTATTCCTTTCCCCAGCCTCTTCTGTCCAGGCATTTTGGTCTGTTTCTTGTCTCTGCTGTATCTTGCACCTGTAAAGCGGCTTCCACCCTGAGGAAGCGCCTATGTCGGTGAAACAAAGGCAAACCCTTGAGCCAGTATCTTCAGGGAGTCATGACACAGGTCAAAACAGAGAATTACCTTCTTTGAGAATTCAGCCCGTACTGTTCCCTGAAGCCCACGATCTGCACCAGGAATGCAGGCTGCCGTCTTCAAAGCTGCTACTGAACTGAGAGTGGAAGATAGTCCTAACAGGGTAAACTGATGTGACACAGAGTTCTCTGATCAAAATCCTACAGTTTTTCTCTTTATAAAGCATCTTGCTTGTTCTTGTAAGTTGTTTGTTTGTTTGTTTGTTTATTAAATTCCAGAGTTCCTAAAAAGTACATTCCTAAGCTCTAACAGTTTTTTCAGCCTCTTCACTGTTTCTGGGTTTGTTTTTGCTCTACAGTGGCAGTTGGGTGGTTGCAAATTTTGCAAAGACAAAAATATTCACTACCTAGTCTTTAAGAGAAAATTTGCTTTATACAAAATTCACATAAAAATATTTGTTTAATGAATGCATGGATTGATGGAATGGTGGATGAAATATTAACTGGAATACAAAAATATTTTACATTTATATTTTATCATGAAGTTATCAAATGTAGATATTTATAGAGTTTTATCTGATGCTTGTGAAGCATCAGAAAAAAACTTAGAATTGTACTCTTAAGAGAATGGTAATTCATTGACCATTTTTAGAGTTACTGTTTTTACCTATAGATCACTGTTCCATACAGAAATGATGATGGCCTCTTAAAATTAAAACATGCCAATTGGAAACATGTATTAGTATTGGGGAAGCATTCCAGTTGTTATCATAAACTTGTTTCTTTTGTTCCTAGATCACATAAAGCATTATGTATTCTTAATCTACCCAGAAGTATTGCCTTTTAGAGCAATAGATAAGCTAAGGTCAGATACAGTGAGTTGATAACTTGTTTGTTGAAGAACTACCCATCTTATATTGCTCTCCTTGGTAATGTCCTTTTATCCTTAATCTTCCTTTCAAAAGTATAATTCTCCACTTTGCATTCTTTTGAATATGCCAGGGCAAGATGTTGAGGTCTTTTTTTTTTCCTTCTCATGTTGATGTGTTAAGTTCTACAGTTTTTCAGAGCTGATTCCCCTTCCTCAGGAGCCAATGTTAGCAGCACCATTGCCCCTGCCCTTCATGCCTCCCATTCATTAGCCTTCCACTTCCAGTCAACTTCATAGCACCCACCTTGATCTCCTTGAGAACCAAGATGCTCTATTATAGTATTATTTATGATTCAATGCTTTCAGTGTGAAGACAGTGTTAGGATACACGGAGTATGTACACAAGACTAAGAAGATCGAGGGAGAGAAGTGATTCTCAGGAACACATGAACTGCTCAGTTTTAAACTTAATCTACATAATTTCATTTTAATCTGGTATTATTGTGACCATAGTGCCTTTTTCATTTAAGCCACAGGAATACTATTTTTTTAAAAGGTGTGTGTGTGTGTGTGTGAGAGAGAGAGAGAGAACCCTATCTTCATTAAGGAAAAATCAAGAACCATTAAAAATATCTTTTAAATGTTTTGATACTCTTCTTAGTTGAGAATATTTTTACCTAAAGCAACTGGAGTTTCAGCTGGTTGCCATTTGAAAGTTTTCTTGTCATAAGGGTAAATTCAGAAGGAGACTAAGGCTAACTGAATATTCATTTCTGTTTTCCCAAATAAATTATTTGAGCATCACCATGTCATAGGTCCTACTCTAAAATGACATAATCATATGTCTCAAATATTTCCCTTCTGGTAATTAATGAAACAAAGTTGCCAAGTGAATAATACAGAATACTGTAAAATAGATGAGAATCCAAATTCATCACTAGATTAGGAGTTCCAGAAGGGCAGAAATTTTCTGTGTTGCTTTGTTTTTCATTGTTGCATATATCATGCCTAAAATGGCACATAATAGTTCAGTACACGTTGGAATAAATAAATAAATTAGTTAAGTTAGCCTTATCCTTGAAATGACAAGGGATATTTTATATATTTCTAAATTTAAATTAAATTAAATTTCTAAAATTAAATTGCATTTTCATGACCCTATCTTTTGAATATCATGAGTAAGAGTAATAGTTCAGGGATTAACATATGAAAAATAATTTAGCTCTAGGTAAGGGCTGAAGGATATGAGTTATAACTTAAAAATTATGAAGTTTTATTATATTTAAATAAAACATTTTGTTCCCCTCAACCTTAAGACATATTTCACTTTTTTAGAACTTCATTTTGGTTATATTCTTTGCCAACTCCCAGTCTAATGCAGATAAAAATACATGAGTTATTGGGTTCCTTAAAACTGGGGTTGATAGTGGAAATGCTGACAAATCCTTATTGCAGATGCCAGTGGAATGAAGTGCCTTTACCTCTAGCAAATGCTGATGTGGAGATTTAAGACTATATGAGAAATCAGTAAAGTTGCCCAGGAGAGTTTTATCATATTATTCATTGAACTCAGTATGTGGTACAGTAATTGCTTCTGGTACCATTTTTCTTTTCCTACATGGGGTTGTTATTTATCCTTGTGCTGTATGAAACAGAGAAAGAGAATCTAAAGGAGAGTCATAACTCGATGTAAACTATCTTGTGACACAGTGTAACTGGAGATAGGAATCACAACTGGAAAATGGTGTCTTACTTATCAGAATTAAATATGGGAAGAATGATATTTGACATTGTGGAGATCCATAAATACTAGAAAGATGCACTCAGATGCACATTTTTTTTTCTAGTGGTATGAAAAGCTGTGTAAAATATATACCTAAATACACTTCAATCTCACAGGGGTCAACAAACTTATTTGCTCATGACAGAAATTTTCTTATTGGCTTATATGTGATTAAAATCAAGTTAATAGGTCGGCTAGTTACTAGGAAAACCTGAATTGATGAGATTTAAATAGCATAATTAAAAAAAATTTTTTTTGCTCTGCTTTTGTACCTTTTGCACAAAATCCCTCATGTGCCTCAAATATACTTTAATAATCACTAACTCTCATCATATTTTTCCCAATATTCAAGTGGGTTTATGTGAAAAATGTACCATAAATATTTTGGAACAAAATTTTAAATAGAGACAATGATGACTTGATAATGCAAATGGGAAGAAAGCATTTTTTTAGATACTCATATATTACTACCTAAATCTGTTGGGCTTAAAATGTGCTATTTTCACAAATTCTTGAAGAACTTTTATGTTAGAAATGTGTTCTTGGGACGCCTGGGTGGCTCAGTTGGTTAAGCGGCTGCCTTCGGCTCAGGTCATGATCCCGGCGTCCTGGGATCGAGTCCCATATCGGGCTCCTTGCTCGGCAGGGAGCCTGCTTCTCCCTCTGTGTATGCCTGTGCTCTCTCTCTCTGTCTCTCTCTGACAAATAAATAAATAAAATCTTTAAAAAAAAAAAGAAATGTGTTCTTACTTGGACATGAGATCATTATTATGAAGAAAATGAATTTTTTGGATTATATATTTACTTCTTTTCTGCAATATTGTTTTGACTGCATTGTTCAATTAGTAAGTGTATTACCAGTTTGCATGCATGACATTAACCTAGTAGCTAATCTCAGTTGATTGACAAAATATTAAAGTCATAGGATATATATCAAGTTATCTAATGAGCTATGTGCAATTATGCATTCACATGGAGTTTGGTAATAATCACTAGAAGCAGCTTAATGTGGAAAGTATAGTGTGGTGGTAAATAGTAAAATAGTCTGGCTTCCTGGGTTGTATGCTGGCTATTGATCTTGGGCACAAGCACTTTTACCCTCAGTTTCTTCATCTGTAAAATAGAAATAATATTAATGATTTCATATTGTTATAGTGAGAAATACACAAGTTCATCCAAAGAAAGCACCCAGAACAGGGTCTGGAACAAAATTGGTTCTTGGAAAATATTAGATAGTTCTATTACTTAGTGTATAGAGCTTGGTAAATGGTCAATTTTTGTGACTTAAAAACCAACACATCCATTTATTTATAAATCAGAAACTAAATGAAATCAATAATGAATTCAAAAGGATTAATGTATTATACCAACATGTTTCTTTTCATTCCCATTCAATTAGCCCCAAATACTCAGGCTATCCCCTCTTCTGTAGGGGCATATGCTAAGTTCTTCTCAAATCTCTAACTTTCTACCCATAGGTTAGGAACCTGAGGATATGTACCCAATCCTCATAGGAGAATGTACCTGTTTTATCATATTTTGTTTCAAGTTCAAGTTCCCTTGGCTTCCCCAGTTGAACAGAGTAATCTATTTCCACTCAGTTCAGTATAGTAGTCATTTTATTTGTAAGCCTGCTTTGTGCCTGGTGATGATTTGGGTGTTTTTGATGGAAATTTAAGTAATTACCATGCCATATAAATTGCTCAAGAAATATCTTCTGAACTATACATATATGTATATACCAGCAATTACTACTCAATAAGATAAATATTATAGTTATTCAAAAGTTTTCAAAAATTTTCTGTGGAGGAACCAGAAAAAGAGACACCTGAATATCCCTAAAATGTAAATACCCAGCAAAGAAAGCTGTTTAACTGCAAGACTTCTTCCTTTTCCAAGGTAACAAGGACATTTAAATTGTCATCCATGGAAATGTGTTATCTAACTTAAAAGACTAGCATGCCACTAAGAGTAGAAAGGAATAATAGTATTATTATCCAAATAACAACTGTAGGGGAGGAAGAAAACCATATTTATCACATTGGTAATATTTTCTGTGTCCCTAGAGAATTAATTTTGAATGTAATTATATAGTACTTAAAAATTAGACAGGATTCTTACTGTCCTTTACCTTAGGCAAACCCAAATACCCATCTGTGAATTTACAGCTATAAATTAATTTCTGATACCTATGTGCTTGATATAATTCCATTTAAAAATCCAGCATATGTAGATTTTCTATAAATGCGCTTATGGTATAGAAAGCAACATAAAATAATGGGGAAAGTATGTATTTTGGAATTTAGAAAACCTGAGTTCTTAGCTTTGCCTCTTTTTAGCTTCCTTTTATCTCTTCTTAGCTATGTGACCTGGGAAAATTATGTAGCCTCTCTGAAAAATGACAACTAATAAAAGAAGCTAGTGAAATAGTCCTACTAGTAAATAAAATAGTCCAACTAGTAAAACAGTTGAAATAGTAAATAGTTCTAATAAAACTCCATTCAAGCATATGAAAAGATGCTCAATATCATATGTCCTTAGGATTTTTTAATTAAAGCAGCAATGAAAAACCACTACATACCTATTAGAATGGCCAAAATCCAGAACACTGACATCACCAAATGCTGGTGAGGATGTGGAACAATAGAAACTCTCCTTCATGGCTAATGGAAATGCAAAACAGTACAGCCACTTTGTAAGACATTTTGGTGATTTCTTACAAAAGTAAACATACTTTTATCATATGATCTAATAATGGAATACATTGGTATTTTTCCAAACAAATTTTACCAAATTTATATCTGTACAAATACTGGCACATGGATGTTTATAATAGCTTTATTTGTAATTGACAAAACTTGGAAGCAGCCAAGATATACTTTAGTAGGTGAATGGTGAATGGATAAATAAAACATGGTACATCTAGACAATGGACTGTCATTCAGCACTAAAAAGAAATGAGGTATCAGCTATGAGAAGACATGGAGGAAACTTAAATGTATATTACTAAGTAAAAGAAGTCAATATGAAAAGGCTGCATACTGTTTGAATCCAACTATATGAATTCTGGGAAAGAGAAAATTACAGCGACACTAAAAAGATCAGTGGTTATCAGATGTTAGAGGGGAGAGAAGCATGAATAGAGCACAGAGGTTTTTAGGGCTGTGAAACTCTTCTGTGTGATACCTCAATGATGGACTACAATGTATCATTCTATATCTGTCAAAACCCATTGAAAGTACAACACCAAGAATGAACCCTAATGGAAGGTATAGTCTTTGAGTGGTAATGATGGATCAATGTCAGGGCACCCAGCTGGGTGGCTCAGTTGGCTAAGCAACTGACTCTGGATTTTGTCTCAAGTCATCTCAGGGTTATGAGACTAGCTCTGCATTGGACTCCACACAGAGTGGGGAGTGTTGTCCAGATTCTCTCCTCCTCTCCCTTCCTCTGCCCCTCCCTATGCTCACAGCTCTCTCCTTCTGAAACAAATAAATAAATCTTTTGAAAATGATGTAACAATGTAGATTTATCCAAAATAACAAATGTATCACTTTGGTGGGGGATGTTGATAGTGAGGGAGGCTAGGTATGTGTGGAGTCAGGGGTATATGGGAATTCCTTTCCACTGAAACTTACTGTGAATCTATAACTGTGGCTCAATTGGTTAAGTGTTCGAATTTTGATTTCTGCTCATGATCTTGGAGAGTGGGATTGAACCTTGTGTCAGGCTCTGTGCTGGGCATGGAACCTACTTGGGATTCTCTCTCTCCCTCTCCCTGTGCCCCTCCAGCCTCTCACTCTAAAAAAATGAAAAAAAAAAGTCTATTAAAAATCCATTGAAAATTATTGGGAAGCTAAAAATATAAAAGAATATTAAGATGTTATTTACTAATTTCCATTTATTTAATTCTCAAAATAATTGTAAAAGCATTGTTACATCTACTTAGAGATGAGAAAATTGAGTCAGAGAATTCACTAGTTTGTCAATCATTTATTCTCCTAATATTTACTTAGCTTTACTATGTGGCAGGCAGTGTTAAGCATGGGAGATACTAAAATGAATCAATATGGATGTTATATTCCAAGGAAGTGAGACAAACAAAAAGTAAGTCAACAAATAAAATAACTTAAAAATGAATTAATTGAGGAGATAAAGTGTTGAGATAGGGAATAACAGGAATCTCTTTAAATTAGTTCAGGAAAGGTTTCACATTTAATTTGAACCTTAAAGGAAGGAAGGGAGCTCACCATTTTAAGAACATTATAGGCATATAGTACAATATGTTAAAAGGCTGAGGTAGAAATTTGCTTTTTATTTGAGAAACTGAAAGAAAACAGAATATTTAGAATTTAAGGAAAAGATGAGAAGAGGGAAATGTAGACTATAAGCCTTCATAATGAATATTTTATTCATTGAACACATTTCCTGAGTGTGGTTACCATTTTTATAGGCAATGACATATATTAATGAATGCAATCTCTAATGTCCTTGCACTCATGAAAGAAATACACACCCCCAAAAAGTTAATTTAAATAATAATAAATAAACAGATAAATAAATAATAAAACTTCATATTAAAGTAAATGCAATGGGAAAAACATTTGCAAACAAAGCAAGAACTTATAAGGAAATATATATTTACATATTATAAATATGCATATTGTATATACATATATATGTATATACACACACACTATTTATATCTAGTGCTGAAGAAGCAATATTTGAGCAGAGACCTGAATGATGAGAATGATCTTAGGAAAGATCTTTCCAGTCAGAAATTGGGGGCAAGGAAGGCAAGGCAAAGACCTCAAGTCAGGAATGAGCTTGGCAAGTTTGAGGAGCAGAAGGAAAACTAATATCTGGAATATAATGAGAGAGGAATGAAAAGCTAGGGTCAGAGAGGAAAGTGTGTAGCACTGTGACCACCAGGGTAAACAGTTTTGCCTTTTTTTTTCCCCAAGTTTCAATAAAAAGCCACTATTGGGTTTTAAGCAGATGCATGATGAAATCATATTTAATTTTTAAAAGATCACTATGACTTTCTATGGAAAATTGAGTATGGGAACATAGAAATGGAAAGTAGAAGTAAGAGACTACAATAGGAACCTACAGGGGAAGTAAAGGTTACATGAACCATGTTGAAAGCAGGGGAAATGGAAAGAACTTGATAGATTTTCAGGATTTCCAAAGGACAGAATGGAGAGTTAGAGTGATTTCCTGGCTTTTGACTTGATCAATTTTATGAGTGCTGGACTCATTTGCCAAGGTGAAAACAAGCGGTAAAACAGATTTCAGGGGTCATGGCAAGGAAGTTGAATATTATTCTAAATGCATTGGTCATCTATTAGTTGGTTTGAAGTAGTGGTGGGGATATAATTAAATATATACTTTAAGATCTTTTGTTGCTCTTTAGTGAATGAACTAAAAGAAAGGGAAGCAAGTATGATGCCTCAGTAACTGGTTTGAGTAACTGGGTAGGTGATGGTGTCATTTTTTTTGAAATCAGAGAAAAGGTATACAAGTTTTAATAAAAAAGATGAATTCCATTTGGGGCACACCAAATGTGAGATACCTATGAGACATTAAGTGGTACTGACAAGTGCTTGCTGGATATGTGTGCCTAACGCTTACTAGGAGAGGTCTGGGTCAGATACATAAATTTTGGAGTCATAAGCTTAAGATGTTATTGAATTTAGGGGCACCTGGGTGGCTCAGGGGGTTAAACCTCTGCCTTCAGCTCAGATCATGGTCTCAGGGTCCTGGGATCGAGCCCCGCATTGGGCTCTCTGCTCAGTGGGGAGCCTGCATCCCCCTCTCTCTCTGCTTGCCTCTCTGCTTGTGATTGCTCTCTCTCTCTCTGTCAAATAAATAAATAAAATCTTTAAAAAAAGATGTTATTGAATTTAATATGTGTGGGTAAGGTCATTTAGGGACAAATTTTTAATAAGCGGAAAAGAGGCTCTATCCAAGCACAGAAAAATCATCAACATTTAAAATAAGGTAGAAAAACAAACAAAAAACCCCAAAACAAAACACAGTAGCCAAAGATCCTGAGAGGAGCTCCCATTGTGGTAGAGGTGATGCCAAGGAAGAATGACATGCTTAGAGAGGAGACTGTTAAAATGTGTGTGTGGGTGAGCAGGGAGGGTGATAGTTCATTTTGCAAATGGAGCTGAGAGGCAGAGTAAAAAGAGAATAGAGCTACATCTCTTGGATTCAGCAAATTGGAGGTCGTTAGTGTTGTGTCAAGATCAGTTAGTGTTGTGTCAAGATCTAAGTCTAGAAGTCACTCCAGTGGATGGACAGATAACTGGAACATTAAGGTAGCATGTGTAGACAAATCTTTCTGGATAGTTGTCTATAAAGAGAAACAGAAAAATTAAGCTGTGGCAGAAGGGGGTCACAGGACTAAGTGAAGGTTATTGGAACAAGTATATATACTTTGAAAATGATTCTATGTGAAGGGACAGATTGGTTATGAAGGAGATACAAGATAACTCAGCTAATCAGGACTTGGAGCAAGTGAAATGAGGTGGGAATATACTATGTATCATCCCTTTTGTCCCCAGATCCATCCTCCACTTTTCTTCACTCTATGGTCTGTCCCAGGTGTCTGATTTGTGTGGATTACATCAATAGACTCATGTATCCCCTGGCTTTTGATTCAGTTTAACCAGTGGGAAGCCCCAGCAAGAGATCAAAGGGAGGGAGACAAATGAGGTCATGGTTTCTATCTCAATGGAAGCATTCTGTAGTTAGGTTAGACCGGTTGTATTTCTCAGCTGAAATCACTCCTCTGCTCAAAGTGGCATCCTGTTTTGGAACCCTGACTAATACAAAAATCAGAATATAATTATTAGGACTGGCCCAATAAGCACAGTTCTAGTTCCTCTATAGCAGGAGACAAAGAAAGAGAAAATGAATATAGGTAGATGAGTTTGGTGGGGTTTGCTGTGGGCATGTAAGGGCATGGCATGTGATTGCTTTTCTTTTCTTACTGAAGTGATCAACTAAGTATTAGAGTAGAGGATTGTGAGATTAAAGAAAAATGGATAAAATTTTCACCTCATAGAGTTGGAAATAGATGCTACCATAAAATGTTTGAAGGTATTAATTGTGAGTATAAACAATTAGTATTGTTTAGCTCTTCAGGAGTAGGCATAAAGGAAAAGAAATGTCATGTAGGGCATATTTTTTGTAAGGCCAAGTACTCCAGCACAAAAGCGGTGAAAGTCTTGAAGATGTGTATAGCATAGAAATTATGCTAATGGACCATGAGACCTAGGCCAGACAAGGTTTGGAAGTCAGAAGTGAGGTTAAAAGGGGATTGATGGATAGTGGGAAAGGATAGGGGTCACTGAGTTAGAGATCTTTATAGGACCAAAGAATGGTAGGCATAGGTGTGATTGAACAATGAGCTAGATGAATGGGCTTTAAAAAATCTTAATATAGAGATAGATCATTTTCTGACCAGTGCAGAGTGTAGCTGTGGTCGTGGGAGAGGGAAGCTAATTCCAGTGAGGGAAAGGATTTGGCAATGAGGGGGTAAAAGGACTGAGACACCATGTTGGATGCTTCATGTAGGTGGATTTTGAATACATAAAGAATACTGATAAGAGTTAGTAAAGAAAGCAAAATTGTCATCCAGTAGGTAAACATTTGAGAAGTAAAGGCTTCCCTTCCCACTTAGTACATCTTCAGGTTCAGATTTCATTGGATAACAGCAACTGTAAAGAGAGAGAGCATGGTATAGTAAAATGGCATGAGCCTTAGAGGAGCAGAAGCATGAAGGAGGGAAGAAATGATCTGGGGTAGCAATGAGGGGCAAGTAGGACACCAAATGTGCCTTTGTACTTGAAGGATGGGGGATGACAATAAAGATGATCTCCATGAAAGAGGGCTGAAGGAGAAGCACTGTTAGTGGGATATGGTACAATAAAGGAGAAAGATGAAAAGGCATTCCAAAAATTAGTTGAAAATGTGGAAGGATGTGCTGATCTCTAAGCAGGAGTTCTGTCATAAGGTGACAGTGTGTGGGAACATGAGAAGAACAGCAACTGGTCAGGGTAGAGCATCTAGGAAACAGTAGAAGGATAAGCCAGGTCAACAGGGTTGGGAAGAAAGATGGAATTAGTCTTGTTTCTGAGATGTGTATGGACAAGAGGACACATTACCATCATATCCAGAATGAGGTGTAATGACCCTCATGGGATGATTGTTGTTCTCCAGAGGTTGGGAAGAGGGTAATCACCTTTCTAGACATACTGGCTTGGCAACCTCCTCTAAATTTTCCACTCCACAGTGTCTCTCCCTAAGAGAGTGCTTTCCCGAGCCTTTACCCATGGTCAGATATTAAGTAGCAGAGCCTGTTGCACTCTTTTTTATTCACAGGATATCATGTTCTTCCTGCCCCACAAAAATATGTTAACGCATGGATTCTCTTAGTACTTAATTAAACATATGAATTTTTAACAGGGCCTGTTGTGCAGAGCCTGTAAGGCTCCTCACTCTCTATTCATTCTGACCTTATTCAACTGATTCCCTCACCTCCTGGATGTGACTTCAGTCACACTGATGGCAGTAGTCCTCTTTCTGGAACACTCCAGTTTCATATTGGCCTTGGGGCTTTTACTTGCTGTGTCCTTGACCTGAAATTCTCTTCTTTCAAATTTTCAAATGGCTAAACTGTTTCTCATCTTTTAGGTTCTACCTCATCTCTCCTCTCCTCAGTAAAGGCTTCCAGACATATTACTCAATTTTGTCTTGTCCACTTTTATCTTGCCAAGTACCTTGAAGTTGTTCTGTATCCTATTACTCTATTTTATGCTTTTATGTCCTTTATCAGCATCAGAAATTATGTGTTCTATTTACTTAGACATTTATTATTGATTTCTTCATCTATATCATGAACTTCATGACTCAGAAATTTCTCTTTAATATGGAGGAGGGCTGGCTCGTAGTAGGTGTTCCCTAAAATGTTGTTGTATGAATGCATAAACCATTGATAAATGTTGTTTCTTTATCTATATTTCAAAGTAAGTTACTATTTTTTCCTATAAATATAGTAGTTATAATTTTCATATTTGTTAGGACAAAATGTGGTAATATGTAAGAGTCCCTACTCCAGTTTTTAAAGCATAGTAGACAATTAGGCAGTGAGTTTTTATTATTCTTTCATCAATACATCCCCCTGAAATAGAACAGCAGATATTGAATAAATGATGTGATTCAAGTTGGGATATTGCAATCATGTGAAATTGGATTTTATGTTTACTTATTTTATAACATATCACATTATATGCTATTTTTCACATATGATAAAAGATAAATAACATCATATTTTTATTATATAGTCATGGTGAAATTATTATAGTCACATATTCTTTTTTGAAGCACAAATATTCCCAAAGTAGTCTGCCTTCTTAAGATTTCACCTTATATTAATTATAATCAACAGAAGATAAAATTGATTGTTATTCTAAATTATGGGAAATATTGTCTTCTAAGGAAAGCTACAATTCTCATAGTTTTATGATTAATTAATACTTCCTATCTTCATGTTTACTATTTCCAGGAGGAACCCTATGTCCTGTTTAAGAAATCTGACAAGCCTCTCTATGGGAATGATCGATTTGAGGGCTACTGCATTGACCTCCTCAGAGAGTTATCGACAATCCTTGGCTTTACGTATGAAATTAGACTTGTGGAGGATGGGAAATATGGAGCCCAGGATGATGCCAATGGACAGTGGAATGGAATGGTCCGTGAACTGATTGATCATGTAAGTGTCTTTTCTCATTATTGTCATTACCTCTGGTAGTTTGCTAAAAGATTTACTTTTTAAAAATTTTTTGAGGGTCAGGGGTTAATGACAAAGAGCAATAATACACTTCAAGTATGTATTTTCTTAAATAATAAAGTAGATATTATTTTTGCCCTTAAATATAAAGAATCTAAGAGGGATATTTGGTTCTATTAGAAAGAGTTGTCTGTTATAAATTAACTAGTATGTAATGATTTAATACCTTAAAATATTTAGTCCTAATTTGCAAATTAAATGTGGGTGCCCAACAATTTATTTCTTTTTCACCTTTATAATGCTAAGTTCATAATCAACAATAAGAATGAGTGATGCTAACTCTAAATTTTGTGATAAAAATTTCCTAAACTAGAATAGGATACTTCTTATCTTTATTTATTTATTTATTTATTTTTGATACTTCTTATCTTTAGAGGATAGGATAGTTCTTACTTTAGAGTAGAAATGAAAGCAATCCAAAAGGATGGATATGATACTTTATAAAAATAATGCAAATGTATTAAGCATATGGAAACAGGAGGATAAATATTTTATTTAGTTAGTTATTTAGTTGAATAAGGCAGACATGCCTTCTTTGGCATTATTTCATAACTTATAATTTTATAGTTGATAATTTTCATTTATAATGAAGGCATTATTTAAATAATTTCTCAGTCAGTAGTGTCAATTAATTCATCCCTTTGAAATATGCTCTTTTATCTTAAAAAATAATAACTTTGCATTTGATTTTGTGTTTTGTAACACTTAAGTTTATTTTGACATTTTCCGTAATATTAAGGCATGTAATTCTTGCTAAATATTCTATAAAATAACAAAATATACGTTCCTTTAAAATACAATGTGAACTGTACCCTAAATAAAAGTTCTTATTGGGACGCCTGGGTGGCTCAGTTGGTTAAGCGGCTGCCTTTGGCTCAGGTCATGATCCCAGTGTCCTGGGATGGAGTCCCACATCGGGCTCCTTGCTTGGCAGGGAGCCTGCTTCTCCCTCTGCCTCTGCCTGCCACTCTGTCTGCCTGTGCTGGCTCTCTCGTGCTCTCTCTCTCTCTGACAAATAAATAAATAAAATCTTTAAAAAAAAAGTTCTTATTAATGGAAGTAGCAATTATAGGCAATTTTTGCAGCATTTTAAATACTTCATTGCTATTAATTATAAAATTTATTATCAAGAGTAAGGGAATAAGGGAGATCTGAATCTATCTATATGTGTGTATGTATGTATATATCTATCTATCTAACTATATTTCATCTTTCTATCAAGAAGGAGATATTAGGCTTTGGTTAGAAGCAGAATAACAATACAAATAAACAATCATTTTTAAAATATATTTTTCTTTTTTTTTAAGATTTTATTTATTTATTTGACAGAGAAAGAAATCACAAGTAGGCAGAGAGGCAGAAAGAGAGGGGGGGAAGCAGGCTCCCTGCCAGGCAGAGAGCCCGATGTGGGGCTCGACCCCAGGACCCTGTGACCATGACCTGAGCCAGAGGCAGAGGCTTAACCCACTGAGACACTCAGGTGCCCCTAAAATATATTTTTCTTTAAATCTTCCACATACTTCTTTTAATGACTTGAAATTTACTCAATAAGGTCCTAAACTTCCAGACTCTATCAGTTATTTTTTTAAAAATTCTGCTTAAATGGTCCATTTATATTTTAACTTTGTAAAATCCATTAAAGATGATGGCAATGTATGATTTGGAACCAAATATAAAACCTTAAACTTTATGTTCACTTCTATTAATATAGCAGTAACCATCAAAAATCCAATTTCAGCTGGTTCAGCAAAAATGTTAACTTGTATGTTTGCATCTTTGACAAGTCCAGAGGTGGTGTGGCTGGATTTTGCCTCAGTTTAGTCCTTGCTTCCTTGTATTTGTTTTACTCTTGCACACGTGCCTTCCAACAAGTGTCAAGAACAATTGCCACCAACAGTTCTAGATCAAACATCCAGGTAGAAGTAAAACACCTGGATGGTGTTTCATCAAGAGACACCAAATTTGTTTTCATTGGCCTGAGGTAGGTCATAAACTAAATCCTGAACCAATTATCCCATTCAGCAGGAAGTGTCATTCTCACTGGATAGCTTGGGAGCATATATATTCATTTAAGAAACTAGGAGTTGGGAGTCAACCTCTTTTAAAATGATGTATATTTAGATTTAAGGAACTGTGGAATTTTAAAGGAAAATTAGGATTTTTATACCTGAAGAAAGAAGAATGGATGCTGCACAGATCAATACAATGAATATCCACTATCAAACCTTGGAATAAGTGGATTTCTTTATAAAGCTTTTATTTGAGTCAGAGCTTGGGAGTTTTAGATCATCAATGTCTTTATGTATATATTTGTCAGAGGTGCTCAATTAATGCCCTTTAATTAAGATTTTTGAGATTCAAAATGGATTGAAGGTTTTTGTGTTCTAGAATTTGTTTCTTTTTGACTTATTATCTATGTTTCTTTGAGGAAATTAAAAGTAGAAAATGAGGTTAGGAAATAATGATTTAGATCTATGGCTTTAAGAATGACCCACCAAGTAAGGGACTAGTAAGGGGGATATTATCAGTTAATACTTGCTTCTCAAGAAAATTACCTGTGGTATTGAGTTGAGACCACTGATGAGGGCTTCAAGTCATTGAGTCATTTTATTCTTCTTGGTGCCAAATCTGTCACTTCACCTTCCTTTTTTCCCTTACTAGTATTCCCTTTCTTGGTATCCTCCTCATGTCTCATATTGTTGACATAGCCTTGGTTTTTAATATTTAGCACAATTCATATTAAAATAGAATGATGATTATAGTCAATATATTTTTCCCTGTACAAATTCAACCCGGTTTGCATATTTATGAATATGCTAATTTCAACAACAACAAAAAATAGTAACTCCTACTGATAACCAGATAAATACCCTAAACTTCTTGCTTTCCTTGGATAAGCTTACCTTGTCTTGTAGCTTGATAACATTTCTCCTGCTGAAATTTTACCATTCTATGTGTTCAGCCCTGAGCCTTAGATGCATATATCAACCCACTTCTGTTATATTTTTGGCTTAAATTTTTCATAAGCATCTCAAAGGTAGCATATTCCAGACTGAATTTATTATTTCTCTTTCATGAGCCTTCCTTTTTGAAGAGTTTCCTATATCAGTACATGGATCAATGAGTCAATAGGTTTCCCAAGCCAAAATTTAGTAGTCGTTTTTTTAGTAGTCGTTTTTAAATCATTTCTCACTCCACCATGTTCTATTGAGTGTGCTCCTTAAATAATTTCAAAACCTGCCTACTTAGCTCCATCTTCACTGTCATCTGGAATAATATCCCAATATCAGGTCCTTTCCTGTCTAATCCATTATCTCTGTGAGGGGTTGTACGTGTGTGTATTACTGGAAGATTTTATGCAAGAAAAGGGCATGTTTCAGAAGGAAAATCTTATCGTGCCCTTTTCTTGCATAAAATCCTACAGTAGTTTCCATTATTCTAAGGATATAGGACTGACTATATATTTATAAACCTTTCGTATTTGGTCATTGTTTAGCTGTTATGGAAATCTTCTTTTTACTATTCAGATCTAGTCTCAGATCTTCTCCACCGTGCTTTCTGTATTGGAAGGTCGTCCTACCTGGAGTAAATCAATAGGGCTCCCAGAAAGAGATCCAAAGAGGGAAAGAGAGTGAGGTCAGAATATTTATTTCCTTCCTCACTCCCTGAGCTCTTGCCTTGAGCTGGTGCATCCTTACAAGGCACTTCACTTTCTCATTATGATCCCTGCTCTTCACAAATCTCTCTCCTGTTCTCAGTTCCAATTTATAACCTACATAGCTTTATTTCTTCGGATCTTCGGATCTAGGGGTAGTTACAGTTCAGCTACTGTTAGCCTTGGGATCCTGCACTATCCCTTAAAATTTCTTGACACCAGAGGTCTTTGAAGTATGTTCCACAGACTTGCAGAATCAATATCAGTTTCAAAGTTGCTAAAAATGCAAATTTTCAGGCCATACCCTAGAATTACTAGATCTAAAACTCTGGAGTGGAGATTGGTAGTCTTTCTTTTAACAAGCCTCAGTGGTGATTCTGATATTTTCTGAAATTTAAGAATCAATGTCCACTCTAATTGGCACACCTTTCTATATTTTCTTCTATTCTGCCCCATCCAGCCAAAGCCATGTGGACTTTTTTCAATATTGTTCTCTTTTGCTTCCTGGCAAGTTCTCTGTGTACCACTGTCCTCAACCTCCACCTCAATCACTTCACCTGAATTATTTCTGTTTAACTTCAGAAACACTTCCCCAGTGATGTTTCCACATCCCACCCCACAAAACCCACCTGCTATGAGTTTTCACACTATCCTTCTTGCATAACACCTGTCACACTTTAATTACCAGCTTAATATCTGTCATCCTTCTTTAAATGTAAGTTGTATGATAGTTATACAATCAGTCAGAACTATTTTAGGTGCAAATGTCAGAAACATGGGTAAAAATAGCTTATACAAATATAGTTTTTTAAAAGCCCCATGACACTGAAAAGTCCTGTGGTGGTTCTCACTTCAAGTATAGTTGGCTCCAGGGTCTTAAAGTATGTCATTAATGACTGACCTCTCTTTTGCTACCTTATTGTCTCTTGGCTTTACTCTCCTTTCCATATGTTTTATTCTTAAGTACTATCTTTCCTATGTTGATAAAGGTGAACTATGGTGGCTCTAGGCCAATGGTTATCAACCTGGGGGAGTTTTTTTTGTTGTTGTTCCTTTTGGTTTTTTGTTTATTTTTTGTTTTTTTTTTGTTTGTTTGTTTTTTGTTTTTTGCCCCCAAAGACATTTTTACTATCTTAAGGAGGTTGGGGGGGGTGTTGTTAATACCATCTAAAGGTAGAAGCTAGTGGCACTAACCTCTAAACAATGTGCAAGACAGCCCTTCACACACAAAAAGAATTATTTGGCCCTAATTATCAGTCATGCTGAAATAAAGAAACTCTACTCTAGGCTTATCCTGGTTCTTTTTTTTTTTTTTTTAATTTATTTATTTTTATTTCTTTTCAGTGTAACAGTATTCATTGTTTTTGCACCACACCCAGTGCTCCATGCAATACGTGCCCTCCCTAAAACCCACCACCAGGCTCCCCTAACCTCCCATCCCCTGCCCCTTCAAAACCTCTCAGGTTGTTTTTCAGAGTCCATAGTCTCTCATAGTTCACCTCCTCTTCCAATTTCCCTCAACTCCCTTCTCCTCTCCATCTCCCCATGTCCTCCATGTTATTTGTTATGCTCCACAAATAAGTGAAACCATATGATAATCGACTCTCTCTGCTTGACTTATTTCACTCAGCATAATCTCTTACAGTCCGATCCATGTTGCTACAAAAGTTGGGTATTCATCCTTTCTGATGGAGGCATAATACTCCATAGTGTATATGGACCACATCTTCCTTATCCATTCATCCGTGGAAGGGCATCTTGGTTCTTTCCACAGTTTGACGACCGTGGCCATTGCTGCTATAAATATTGGGGAACAGATGGCCCTTCTTTTCACTACATCTGTATCTTTGGGGTAAATACCCAGTAGTGCAATTGCAGGGTCATAGGGAAGCTCTATTTTTAATTTCTTGAGGAATCTCCACACTGTTCTGCAAAGTGGCTGCACCAAATTGCATTCCCACCAACAGTGTAAGAGGGTTCCCCTTTCTCTACATCCTCTCCACACACGTTGTTTCCTGTCTTGCTAATTTAGGCCATTCTAACTGGTGTGAGGTGGTATCTCAATGTGGTTTTAATTTGAATCTCCCTGATGGCTAGTGATGATGAACATTTTTTCATGTGTCTGATAGCCATTTGTCTGTCTTCATTGGAGAAGTGTCTGTTCATGTCTTCTGCCCATTTTCTGACATGATTATCTGTTTTGTTTGTATGTGTTGAGTTTGAGAAGTTCTTTATAGATCCTGGATATCAACCTTTTGTCTGTACTGTCATTTGCAAATATCTTCTCCCATTCCATGGGTTGCCTCTTTGTTTTGTTGACTGTTTCCTTTGCTGTGCAGAAGCTTTTGATCTTGATGAAATCCCAAAAGTTCATTTTCGCTTTTGTTTCCTTTGCCTTTGGAGACAAATCTTGAAAGAAGTTGCTGTGGCTGATATCGAAGAGGTTACTACCTTGTTCTCCTGGATTCATCCAGAATCCAGGATTCTGATGATTCCTGTCTCTTGTTGAGGTCTTTTATCCAATTCGAGTTTATCTTTGTGTACGGTGTAAGAGAATGGTCCAGTTTCATTCTTCTACATATAGCTGTCCAATTTTCCCAGCACCATTTATTGAAGAGACTGTCTTTTTTCCATTGTATATTTTTTCCTGCTTTGTCGAAGATTATTTGACCATAGAGTTGAGGGTCCATATCTGGGCTCTCTACTCTGTTCCATTGGTCTATGTGTCTGTTTTGATGCCAGTACCATGCTGTGTTGGTGATCACAGCTTTGTAGTAAAGCTTGAAATCAGGTAATGTGATGCCTCCAGTTTTATTTTTGTTTTTCAACATTTCCTTAGCAATTCGGGGTCTCTTCTGATTCCATACAAACTTTAGGATTATTTGCACCAGCTCTTTGAAAAATACCAGTGGAATTTTGATCGGAATGGCATTAAAAGTATAGATTGCTCTAGGCAGTAGAGACATTTTAACAATGTTTATTCTTCTGATCCAAGAACATGGAATGGTCTTCCATCTTTTTGTGTCTTCTTCAATTTCTTTCATGAGTGTTCTGTAGTTTCTCAAGTACAGATCCTTTACCTCTTTGGTTAGGTTTATTCACAGGTATCTTATGGTTCTTGGTGCTATAGTAAATGGAATTGATTCTCTAATTTCCTTTTCTGTATTTTCATTGTAAGTGTATAAGAAAGCCACTGATTTTTATACATTGACTTTGTATCCTGCCACATTACTGAATTGCTGTATGAGTTCTAGTAGTTTGGGGGTGGAGTCTTTTGGGTTTTCCATATAAAGTATCATGTCATCTGCGAAGAGAGAGAGTTTGAGTTCTTCATTGCCAATTTGGATACCTTTTATTTCTCTTTGTTGTCTGATTGCTGTTGCTAGGACTTCTAATACTATGTTGAACAAGAGTGGTGAGAGTGGGCATCTTTGTCATGTTCCTGATCTCAACGGGAAGGCTGTGAGCTTCTTCCCATTTAGGATGATGTTTGCTGTGGGTCTTTCATAGATAGATTTTATGAAGTTCAGAAATGTTCCCTCTATGCCTATACTTTGAAGCGTTTTAATCAGGAACGGATGCTGGATTTTGTCAAATGCTTTTTCTGCATCAATTGAGAAGACCATGTGGTTCTTCTCTCTTCTCTTATTGATTTGTTCTATCACATTGATTGATTTGCCAATGTTGAACCATCCTTGTAACCCAGGGATGAATCCCACCTGGTCATGGTGGATAATCTTTTTAATGTGCTGTTTGATCCTGTTTTGCTAGGATCTTGTTGAGAATCTTAGCATCCATATTCATCAGTGATATTGGTCTGAAATTCTCCTTTTTGGTGTGGTCTTTGCCTGGTTTGGGAATCAGGGTAATGCTGGCTTCATAAAAAGAGTCTGGAAGTTTTCCTTCTGCTTCAATTTTTTGAAACAGCTTCAGGAGAATAGGTGTTATTTCTTCTTTAAGAGTTTGGTAGAATTTTTATATCAGATAAATTAGATTTTAAACTAAAGATTGTAGTCAGAGATACAGAAGGACACTACATCATTCTTAAAGGGACTATCCACCAAGAAGATCTAACAATTGTAAATATTTATGCCCCCAATATGGGAGCAGCCAATTACATAAGAAAACTATTAATCAAGACAAAGAGTCATATCTACATGAATACATTTATAGTAGGAGTTCTCAACACGCCTCTCTCAGTAATAGACAGATCATCCAAACAGAAAATCAATAAAGAAAAAAAAGCATTGAATGAAACATTGGACCAGATGGACCTCATAGATATATACAGAGCATTCCACCCTAAAACAACAGAATACTCATTCTTCTCAAGTGCACATGGAACCTTCTCCAGAATAGACCACATACTGGGTCACAAATCAGGACTCAACCAATACCAAAAGACTGAGATTATTCCCTGCATATTCTCAGATCACAATGCTTTGAAACTGGAGCTCAATCACAAGGAAAAGTTTGGAAGGAACTCAAACAC